>BSBK01008459.1:1432500-1439585 GCA_027943335.1 Chamaecyparis obtusa
TTTTTTTTAATTGATTTACTATTTTTTTTAATTTATCGAATCGGCAACTTCTCAAAGCTTTATATACCTACATGTGGTTTTTTACAAATTTGTTTAACATTTTCCAATTGAAATTATATAAAATTTATATTTTTAGAATTGTAATTCCGAGATCTACAAAAGGGTAGTTTTAGTTTTTTCAAATTTTTAATTTGCAGAAGAGAAAAAAACACCACAAGTGCAAATTGTGTATTATTTGTGTTTTTTAAGTTTTGGCTGCCAAGTTGGCATGCCACTTAGGATGACTCGGCGAGTGGGACTCGACCGAGTGGTACTCGGCCGAGTCCCCTCAAGTCGTCGGCCCCTTGCGACCGGTCACGTGAGCGACCGGTCCTTTCAAACCGAAGGGTATATATGTGCATAATATTTTAAAAAAAATATATATCAATTGCGAATTTACATTCTTATTTTAGGATATAAGGATATTTTGAAGCAAGGAGTCATTCTTTTGGAGAAGTTTCAAAGAAATTTTGATTTCGAAAGAGTTTGAAGACAAGTTTTTCAGTGACGAAGTAGTAAAACAATAAGAAAAATCTTGCTTAAATATTTGAGCAATGGGAAATAAAAGGACTAGAACAAGGAAGTATGATCGTAAAGGGATGACCAAATGAAAGGTCATACGAAACGTGTCCAAGAGCAACCAATGGATGTTGAAGAAGAACCTATCGCTGTAGAAGGTGCAACTCAACTAGGGGAGGATATTGGTAGTAGTCGAAGTATACATTTTTTTTCTACAATGCAGAATTTGATGGACATGAATGAGGAATCACTTATTAGTCAAATTGAACCAGAACACTTGGTACCTGAAAGCACTATTAAATTGCATCTCAAAAATATGTGGATGGAATATTTTGAGAGTAAATCTTTGGTGGGAAAAGCACAATTGTTTGCAAAGTTATTTAAGAAAAAAGAATGACTCCGGTTTTGGAATTGTTGGGTATTGATAATAGGAAAGTTGGAGGAGGTAAAGTAAAAGAGACAATAATTCAAAATTTACAAGATGCACTGAATGTTGTTAACAAGGCAGATCATAAAGGACCAGATTCAAATGCAGCTAGAAGAGCCTTGATGACTATGATAACTAGTAAGAAATTGACACATAGAAATCAAGTTCGAGCAATTTCTGATTTACTCAACGTATCTCGAAGAACTATACAGAGATATATTAGGAAGAGAAATATGTTGGATATGATATTGAAAAGAATTGGGTACAGATTTGTAGACTTCCCCGTAAAGACAGAATTTTTGAAGATGTAAGAAGACGGGTCATTGATTTTTGGACCAATCACTCTCATGTTTCTTCCAATAGAAGGGACACTATACAAATGGATGATAAAGAGACCGGTATGAAGATTTCACATCCAAAACATTTTGTCGATACTACACAAAGTGAATTGTTTGAAGCATTCAAACATGAATTTTCAGATGTGAAAATATGTCAGAGAATGTTTGAGATGTTGCGCCCTTTGCTTTGTACGCATAAATAAGGTTCGTGAAACATGTTGTTGTCGAAATCATGTTCAGTTTCACTTATACTTGCAATCATATAAAAAGGTTACGACAATACTTAATCTAGGTATGGTTACTGGAAGTACAACAGAATTTGTAAAGTCCATTTTATGTGATAAATCAGAAGGTTCAGATGAATTTAATGTCCAGTGTATAAAAAATGAATGCAATAATTGTGGAAATTTGCAGCAATTTCCTTTACAATTTGATAATATTGATGTTACAACACCAGTCTAGTGGAAGAGATTTGAATATGAGATATACCAAACGAAGACAGGAGGTGAATCAAAAAAAATTACATTAAAAGAGAGTGAATTACCGTACCTTCAGTTCATGGACAGATTTCGATCTATGATTTATCCACATATCCAACATTGTCATGGTGCACGATGGCAAGCTAAACAGTTTCGTGATTCTAAAAATTGTTTCCCACTTGGTTGTATTCTTTCAGTTGTAGATTTTGCGGAGAACTATACATTTTCCCCTCAAAAGGAGCTCCAAAGTCAATATTATCATTCTAATCAAGTTGCAATATTTGTGCATGTGACCTATAGACATGCACAATACGATTTGGATGGGATAGAATCTGGTATAGATCAAAATGAACGCATTATCATCAAGGAGGTTCATTTCTATATTAGTGATGACAAGGTTCATGATAGGAGCTATGTGGCTCATTGTTTCAACATGTTTTTCAACAATCTTGCAAGTCGTGGGATAAATGCTTCACAACATTGGATCTGTCTGATGGGTGTGCAGGTAAGTACGTACATGCATTATAAATTTTATTTTAATTTTTTTTTTGAGCATTTCTAGATATATTTATGTGTCACATTTAAATACATTTTTGTATTTATTTGAATTGTAGGTCAATTTAAGTCTGCAAAAGCTTTTAATTGGTTAGCCATGCAACATGCTAGACACAACGTTAAGTTTGTTTGGAACTTCTTTGAAAGTGGACATGGAAAAGGAGAACATGATGGAGCAGGAGCATGTGTGAAGCGTGCAACTCTGACAACATGAACTTCAAGGTATGTGTACATACATTTAATATTCAACTCGTTTACTTGACTAGACTATTTAAAACTTTACATTACATGTACACATGTATATATATAACTAAATTGTTAAAAATATATCTCTTTAGGTAACATGATAGAGAATTCAAAGAAGATTGTTGAATGGTGTCAAAATCATTTCGCTACTCGAGACACAAAATACAACAAACGTTACTTTTGGGAAGTGATAGGTATTTATTTAATTTATTTTTATTTTTCAAACTCAAATTCATGAAACTACATATATAGGTATGTCATGTATGTGTGTTTTAAATTGTTGTATATATATATATATATATATATATATATATATATATAATATATATATATATATATATATATATATATATATATATATATATATATATATATATATATATATATATATATATATATATATATATATATAATGCATTTCACATTTTTCATGATTTCAAACTGAGATCTATATATCAATCCATCCAATCCAGATATCGATCGATCGAAATCCCTACAATTGTCAATCAATTGTTGGAATTAGAAGTTTGCATCAAGTGATGACTACGGGACAACACAAGCCTCCACTGATTCAACTAAGAGATAAATCATGCTTTTGTGAAGATTGTCTTAACAACAACACAATGAGTCAATGTGTTAATATTGCAAATGGATATGTTTCAATATGGGATCATAAAGTGTTAATTAGAATGCCTCCTTATGAAGATGATGACAATGTCATAGACATCCATGATCCTATATATTCAGCTGACTGTGAACGTGTTTCTGATTTAGTTGTACAGGTGCGTATTTTTTATTTCTAGGTATATTTACATGATATATATATATATATATATATATATATATATATATATATATATATATATATATATATATATATATATATATATATATATATATATATATATATATATATATATATATATATATATATATATATATTATACATGAACTTGAGGTTTAAATTTAACAT
Organism: Chamaecyparis obtusa; assembly: GCA_027943335.1. Lineage (NCBI taxonomy): Eukaryota > Viridiplantae > Streptophyta > Pinopsida > Cupressales > Cupressaceae > Chamaecyparis > Chamaecyparis obtusa. Next base: position 1,436,077 of record BSBK01008459.1, read on the forward strand.
TTACTTGTACACATAAATATAAATTGTGTAGTGATATTTTTGCTGTGGTTGCGGATCCTGAGAATATAGAAGGTGTAGATTATTATCTACTAAGATGCACCAAGGAAAAACACAAGTTGCTTGAAGAAGTTGTTGATGGTGATGGACAAAATATCCGACTTGGTTCAGTTGTTATTGAAGGCACCTATTATCAACAAGATAAGATTGAAAAAAATGGAATTAAATTTGTTGAATAAATGCGTGGAGAGAGAGTTCTACATTATAGTCACTTGGTTATAGCGACGAAATTGCAGTTTGAAACTGTGTCAAAAAAAGGGTCAAGTAAAAACCAAAAGTGGAAGTTGCCTATTGAAGAGCATGAAAAACTTTTGGAGATAATAAAGGATAGAGAGGATCCAGACTACATGTATCAGGAGCTTTAGGTTTAAGGATTTTAATTTTTACATACTTAATTTAAATCCTATTTGAAACTTCTATGTAGACTTTAAATTTGATTTGAAATTTATGATTAGATTGAAATTATGGATCAAGATTAAACCTGAATTGAATTTTAATTGAATTTTAATTGATGAAAGTTAATTTCTCTCTCTCTCTCTCTCTCTCTCTCTCTCTCTCTCTCCCCTTCCCCTTCCCCTTCCCCTTCCCCTTCCACCCTCTCTCTCTCTCTCTTAGAACTAGAACTTTCAATTTACTTTCTACTTGAATTTTAATTTCAATTTATTCATTAGATTGATTAGATAAATATTAGATAGGTCTATATTTCTATTTTTTGTTTAGATTGATTAAATGTAGGTCTATATTTGAATTGAAATTAGATTGATTCTTTTTTCAATTGATTAGAATAGATTGATTTCTTGAATTGCATACCTTTCTAGTCTAGATAAATTTCTATTTATTGATTAGATTGATTAGATAGGTAAATTGAATTTTAATTGATTGGATAGAACTTTCAATTTACTTTCTACTTGAATTTTAATTTCAATTTATCAGATTAGATTGATTAGATAAATATTAGATAGGTCTATATTTCTATTTTTTGTTTAGATTGATTAGATAGGTCATGGCTTAAGGGCTTAAGGGGTCATGGCTTAAGGGCCAAATGGGTTAAGGGCTTAAGGGCTCATGGATTAAGGGGTCATGGCTTAAGGGGTTAGGGCTTAAGAGCTTAAGGGGTCACGACTTAAGGGTTAGGGCTTTTAAGGGCTTAAGGGGTCATGTTCGGTTCTTAAGGGCCTAAGGGGTCATGTGAGGTCATGTTAGGACATGTGAGTTCATGTGAGGTCATATTAGGTCTTATTAGTTCATTTAAGGTCATGTGAGGTTATGTGAGATCATTTTAGGTCTTAAGGGGTCATGTTAGGTCTTATTAGTTCATAGTAGGTCTTATTAGTTCATAGTGAGGTCATGTGAGGTTATGTGAGATCATTTTAGTCTTAAGGGGTCATGTTAGGTCTTATTAGTTCATAGTAGGACTTATTAGGTCATGTTAGCTCATATTAGGTCATATTAGGTCTTATTAGGTCATGTTAGGTCATATTAGGTCATGTTTGGTCCTTAAGGGCTCATGTGAGGTAAAATTAGGTCTTAAGTGATCATTTTAGGTCTTAAGGGGTCTTTTAGGTCATGTTAGGTCTTAAGGGGTCTTATTAGGTCATGTGAGGTCATGTTAGGTCTTAAGGGGTCTTTTAGGTCATGTGAGGTCATATTACGTCTTAAGGGGTCCTTTTAGGTCATGTTAGGACATGTTAGGTCATATTAGGTCTTTTAGGTCTTATAAGGTCTTGAGGGGTCATGGCTTAAGGGGTTAAGGGCTTAAGGGGTCATGGCTTAAGGGGTTGGGGCTTAAGGGCTTAAGGGGTCATGGCTTAAGGGTCATGTTCGGTCCTTAAGGGCTTAAGGGGTCATGTGAGGTCATGCTAGGTCTTATTAGGTCATATTAGGTCATGTTTGGTCTTTAAGGGGTCATGTGAGGTCAAATTAGGTCTTAAGGGATCATTTTAGGTCTTAAGGGGTCATGTTAGGTCATGTTAGGTCTTATTTTAGGTCTTAAGGGGTCATGTTAGATCATTTTAGGTCTCATTTTAGGTCTTATAAGGTCTTAAGGGGTCATGGCTTAAGGGGTTAGGGGCTTAAGGGCTTAAGGGTCTTTTAGGTCATGTTAGGTCTTAAGGGGTCTTATTAGGTCATGTGAGGTCAAATTAGGTCTTAAGGTCATGTTAGGTCATTTTAGGTCTTAAGGGGTCATGTTAGGTACTTAAGGGCTGAAGGGGTCATGCTAGGGGTTAAGGGGTCATGTTAGATCATTTTCGGTCTTAAGGGGTCATGAGAGGTACTTAAGGGCAATGTTGATTAAATATTGAACATTGAAATTAAAGATTAATTTTAAAGTTAGATTTTAAAGATTGATTTAAAAACTCTCAATTCATTAAAGATTTTAAAGATTGATTTAAACTTTCAACTCATTAAAGATTTTTTAGTAAGATTGATTAATTAATTTTCAATTAATTGATCTAGATAAGGCTTAAGGTGCATAATAGGGCTTAAGGGGTTTACCTATAGATTGAATTTCTAAGATTGATTAAAAAGATTGAACATTGAAATTAAAGATTAATTATAAAGTTAGATTTTAAAGATTGATTTAAACTTACAATTGATATAAAAAGATTTTTTAGTAAGATTGATTAATTAGATTGATGAAAGATTGAACATAAATTAAATATTAATTTAAAGATCAATTAATTTTTGGCTTCAATTACAAAATCTGGAAACATGTATCAATGTACAAATAGATCAATATATATATATATATATATATATATATATATATATATATATATATATAATATATATATATATATATATATATATATATATATATATATATATATATATATAATATATATATATATATATATATATATATATATATATATATATATATTATATATATATATCTCAAAAATCAAACATGTACATCAATGTTTAAATGTCTATATAGTGCAAAATCCAAACATGTGTCAATGTACAAATAGATCAATATACAAAACATGCACCTACATATCAATGTAAATGTACACACACACACACATATATATATATCTCAAAATCAAACATGTACATCAATGTTTAAGTGTCTATACATATATATCACAAAATCCAAACATGTATCAATGAACACATCAACTACGTTGATGATCACCATCACGTGCTAGATGTGTGGGCCTGTGTGGATCCTCGTCCTGCTGGACCTGAGTTTGTAAATGTAAATATAATGTTACATATACATACATATATATATATATATATATATATATATATATATATATATAAGAACTTGAAACGTAAATAAATTTTATAAAATTTTAATTTTTAATTTATTTCAAGTGTACCTCTGTATCATGATGAATCGGATCAACAGGCTCCTCTAAATCTCCATATGCAGCACCTGTCGCAATGTCCTGTACCACATTTAAATACATTTAAATTTAAATATAGAACTATATGTACAC
>BSBK01008460.1:0-190000 GCA_027943335.1 Chamaecyparis obtusa
AAATAATCTAGCATCCACTACCAAGGAGTTCAATATAGTCGGTCTACACAATCTAGACTAGCAATACTTAAACTGATAAGGGCTTTTTACATAAACATTACTTGTTATTGCCATTTGAACTGAATTTTATTAATTGATAGAATGAATAGAAATTTTGTATTAGCCTAAAATAAAAAACAACCTGTATATCATCAAATCCATTGAATAATTTCTTATCTGAATTATAAAACTAGCAAAGTCTTCTACTAAAATATCAGAATTCAAAGAATCCAAGGAGTTTTTTAGCTAAATACTCCTTTCTTAATCTATTTTCATAAAATTGGCTATCTTTTCATTATTATGCTTAAAGAGACAGCAGTAATCCCCTTTCTAAAGATTTATTCTCAATTAGAGTTTATCCAGAGGTATGTAGGGTTTACTTTGAAAAATAATTCTAGAAATATAAAACGAAATACATTAAGTCTGTTAGAAAAAACCCACAGGTTTTAGAAAGGATATTGTAATTGCTAAGATTAACTAGTAGTAAGTATTCACATAACTTTAATTACAAGGTTCTTTCAGATTACAAAATCCATAGAAACTGTCTCGTATTTGCCATATAAAAGTTTAATAAAATTCTAATAATAGGGCTAATAATCTACTGCGGATTTTCTATTTTTTATATATTCATATTTATTTTAAGACCCAAAAAAGAAACCATAGTACTAGCTAATTTATTGCCCTATTCCTTCATCTACTTCCTTTCGAATCATTTTGCAATTCTATATGTTATCTCCTTTCCTCATGATCATGACGCATTCGTCGTCAATAGAGGCCTTCTTTGAATGGCAGGTGCATCTAATGACTTCAGGAGCCAATATGATATGTAGATTCTTTGCTTCCTCCTTATCTAGGTCTATCGAGATGTTGAAACCTTCCTTTCTCCAATAGTTAAGAAGCCACTCTATTTCCATATCTTTGTACAAAAGATCTTTATATAAAAAATTCTAAATTCCTTACCATCTCTGGCCAGTGAAGGTCAAACCTTTTCTCATCTTTGAATGTCATTATGGGAATGTGCTGGGACTGAGGAATTTTCAATAGCATTGAAATTTTTGTCTTCATAGTAATATCAAGATAGGGAATAGTGAGTTGGTTATCTATTTTGAAAACCATTTTTTCCATTCCCCCAAGAAGGTCCTCATCAAAGAGAATCTGGGCCACCTTAATGATATCCTCTTTCTTTCTCCCTATGAACACTGAGATGGCTATAAATTGACCAATAATATTTCCATTGGTTCTATAGGTGAAATCATTATCAAAAAAGTGGTCGCCAATAGCTCTTTCTAAAGCCCTCCTTGTAGAGTCCGAAAGAGGATTCAATAGTTGGTTCCATCTCTCTGGCGTAATGCATCCTTTGAATGCCATCGCTCTACTCCCTATTGATGTGAAGGTGATCAGTCTAGACTCCATATATTGGAAGGACCATAGCTCACTTGTGGATTGAATCCGTTCAGTGAAGCAACTATACACTTCAAGCCCAGTATAGGGAGATTTATAGAGCCTACGTATAATTACAATCATGTTAATTTCTCCACATCTTCTAGGCCTGAGAATCCATTATGTCTTATTAATAAGAGATAGGATTTACACGATTTAAATTTTCCATCATTACTTGTAGTTAAAATTTCCAAGTCTGCTCGTGCCTTCCTTAATGATAATTACTTGTTAAGAGCAGCTTTATTACATTTCCATATTAAATTAATCATGGCAAGAGGATGTATGTCCCTTGAATGCTCCTCCCTTTTCCATGGGTCTCCCTTAGTACCTGACGTAGGGAGTATTATTAATTCTTGTCTTACTGTCTATCAATTTTAGTGCTAAATTTTTTCCTAATCCTAATAGTATGCTCATGTTTAGGATTGGCTAGTGTTCATTCCCATTACTAGATTAGAATGCTAACTATTCTCAAGGAACACGAGAGGGCATCAAAATCATTATAAGTTTTTCTAAAGATCCAGGAAGGTGAAGTTTCCTCATTTTGTTGGTACGAGCCTAATTTTCATATGAGATCGGATCTTGCCGATTCATGTGGCAGGTAGTCTAGCTGGCTCAAATCTATCCAAGTCTCTAAAAAGTTTGACTAGACATTAATCAACAAGGATGCTCTATTAATGGGGCTAATCTTAAATTCTAAGACATTATATAGGTACTTTAATTATGAAGTATAAGTAAGATAAGGACACCATAATGGAGGCCTGAGTACCACTTAAGCTTACGTGAGATCCTATAACCGCTAATATTTTATTAGGAGCTGAAAATTATAATAATTCATGAATATACTACAACAAATGACAAATAAAAATGTAAAAGGATAATCTAAATGGGAGAGAAAGGGCTCTCATAAATATAAGACTAAAGAGGGATTAAGATTATAATGAAGGCTAAGTATAAGTCTAGAGAAGTTTAAGTTTGAAATAGAAAACCCTACTTATGGAGAAGAGGTGGGGTATTTGAGTTTGAGCCTAAATCTTGATCCTAATAAAGGTGCTAGAATCTATTGATAATTAAGAGTCTAAACTCATTTACTGCAAGGGGATGCTAAGGTAGGCTTTGTTTGAAAGATGAATGGTCGAAGCTCTTATTATCTTATGGGAACCCATATTCCTAAAGTTCTAAGTGAGCGTAATACCATCTTCACCCATGTTAGCTAGTTCATCTGCCCTTTTGTTACCTTCTCTATAAATATGATTAAAGGTTACTCTTTTAAAGGAGTGGCATAATTATAATGCTTGAGAAAGGAGGGAGTTCAGTTTCCAATTGGGGGTGGATCCAATTCTTAAAGCATTGATAACTATTGCAGAGTCTCCTTCAATTTATAAAAGTTGAATCCCCAAGGAAATTCCCTTTCTTAATCCCTTGATTAAGGCTGAAAGTTTAGCCTAGTTATTGGTTTTGATACCTAAAGGGGTAGCTAGGGATGCAATCTCAATTCCCTCATAGGAATGAATACAACATCCTATACCTGCAATCCATGGATTGCCTCTAGAGGCTCCATCAAAATTAAGTTTGTACCAACCTTCTTTAGGGGGACTTCACTTACATTCCATTATTTTTGATGTTGCTCCTTTGTCTCCTGAACCAATAAAGGGGGGGAAGGGAAAGACCCTACCACACCCTTCTCATTTTTTCATCCCAGTGGCTCATATGTAGGTCTATTTTTTGAATTCTGGATAATCCACTATTCATGTTTTCTATGATAGAAGCTTCTATCTTGTTACAAAGTTGTCTCCAATCCATTTTCTCATATCTAAAGATTCTTTTGTTCCTCTCTTTCCAAATCTCCCATATTAGTAATGAAGGGGAAGATGACCAAAGTTTTGCATAAAATGTTGTCCCTTTTAATAATTGACCATGCTTGGAGCTTTTCTAGGAGAGAGAAGGGAGAGGCTAAGGACCATCCTAAGTTTCCTTCAAGCCAGTCCCAACATTCTGTTATGAAGGGACAATTTACAAATAAATGATCAATATCTTCTTCATTATTCTCACAAAGAGGACACCTACTAGGGCCTGAAAATCCTATTCTTTTAAATCTTTCTATTGTAAGAAGCCTATAATTGAGGGCCAGCCAAGTGCAAAAGCCTTCTTTGGGAAGACATCCCTTGTTCCAACATAGGTTGATTGGGATGACAATTTTAGGTCTTTTATAGTTTTTATTAATAAGCTCGTAGCCGTCTTTTGTGTTGTATTCCTTATTTTTGGATCCATCCCAGACTAAGGAGTCTTTGGACTTATTAAGAATAATTTTTCATTTATTTAAGATCTTGTATAATCCTTCTAGCTCTCTTTGAGATAATCTTGAGTTTGTGAAGGACTTCCAAACCCATTCTTCTCCATTAAATTCTATTTAGTCTTTGAGAAAAATTCCATATTTTACTTCTAAGAGATTTTTGAAGGGTAAACAGTCATAATTTTTATATAAAGCTTCATATCCTCCCCAAGAGTCTGTCCAAAAAAGAACATCTTTGCTGGTGCTAGGATTCCATGTAAGTTTATCCATAATTATATGTCTACACTCTAACATAAAATTCTAGATTTTGGATCCTTTTGGTGGATTAGCCTCTCTAAAAATGTTTAAGGTGAGTAGTCTTTTAGATATTTACTAATAAGAATCTTGGCCCATTTGGCTTTTGGGTTTCTATATAATCGCCAAACTAATTTTGCTCCTAGAGCTGATCCTTGGTCTCCTAGATTTCTAATCCCAATACCTCCTTCATCCTTAGATTTACATACATTTTTCCATGAAATCACGGGAATTTTCCCCTTGTCCCCACTTCCTTGCCAAAGGAAGGACCTTAGGATTTTATTGATTTCTAATTTCTTATTAGTAGGAAGTTGAATACAAGATAATTTATATGTGGGCATAGCTTCTAAAACTGACTTCACCATGACTGCTCTTCTAGTTGAGGATAACCATTTCCCTTTCCATGAGTTCATCTTATTCTTATTTTTCTTAATCAAAGGATTCCATGAGTCAGTAGTCCTATTATCTTTAACCAGAGGAAGGCCTAGGTATCTGTAGGGGAGCTTTCCCTATTTGAAATTGAGGATATTGCATATGTCCCTTTCCACTTTCTTATTTATGTTAAAGAAAAAAATTCAGATTTGTCCAGATTTATTTCCAGACTCGAGGCTTTGGAATAGGAATCCAAGACATTTTTAAAGGCTCTAGCTTCTCTACCATTGGCAATGCCATAGAGCAGGGTATCATCAACAAAGTGTTGATGAGTAGAGGGTTTAATTTTTGAGGTAATGGCTATACCTTTAATGTTTCCTTTCTCTTGTTCCTTTGTTATGGTTCTACCCAAGGCTTCAACCATAATGATAAATAAAAAGGGGGAAATTGGATCTCCCTGTCTTAAACCTCTAGAAATGGTGAAAAAACCTGCTGGAGTTCCATTTATTAACACGGATAGTGATGAGATAGATATACATTCAAAGATCAGATTGATCCAGCTTTTGGCAAAACCAAAGGCTTCCAAGCATTTTTAGAGGAATCTCTAGTCTACCTTGTCATAAGCCTTCTTAATATCAAGTTTAATGAGCATATTGGGGTTCAAATTTTGTTGGACCGAGTGGATAGGTTCTTGAGTGATGATAACTCCATAAAAAATTGACCTCCCTAGAACAAATCTTGTATGCTCCTCGCTAATGAGTGATGGTAAAAGTTTCTAAAGCCTTATGGAAAGATTCTTAGTTAGGAGTTTATATAGCTTGTTACATAGTGCAACAGGTCTGAAGTCGTCCAAGTTGATAGGTTTAGTCTTTTGGGGGATGAGGGCTATGAATGTATTGTTTACTTCTTTCAACATCTTGCCTGAGTTTCTAATGCCTTCTAATGCTTTTGCTATTTCCTGCCCTATAAAGTGCCAACATTTCTGAAAGAAAACTTTTGAGAAGCCATCTGGACCCAGAGACTTGTCTGGGTGCATCTGCATGAGGGCTTTATGAAATTCTTTGATAGTGAATTTACCAGTTAAGGCCTTGTTTTGATGTTTAGTGATGACTTTGGGGATATTTTTAAGAAAATCTAATTGATTATTTCTATCTGATAATTCCAAGTTATTAAGGATGTTTTTGAAATACCTCACTATTTCATCAGCTATTTCCTTTGGGTCTTTTATTTCTTTCCTGTTTCATTCTTAATTTTGTAATCCTATTTATATTCCTTCTTTGTTTGGTACTATTATGAAAAAAATTAGTGTTTCTATCACCTACCTCCAACCAGGTTTCTCTAGATTTTTGTTTCCATAAAATTTCTTCTCTAGCCAAAATTTCTTCATATTTTGATAGTAGCTTCTTTTCTCTAAGGTATAGAACATCATTCATTCCATTTTGAAAGATCTGGGAATTCACCTCACTTAATTCTTTTTCAATTTTGAGTTTCGAATCAAAGATGTTCCCAAATTTATTTGCATTCCAATCTAGAAGTTTTTTCTTAATCCATTTTAGCTTATGCATGACTATGAACATTTTGGAGCCTATCAAGTTTGGTTCCTTCCACCATTGTTCAATAAGGTTCAGAATCTCTGGGTCCCTAAGCCACACTTTCTCAAATTTAAAAGGTTATTTTTTTGGCTTTTCCTCTGCATGGATGTGTAATTGTACCGTGTAATGGCCTGATCCTGAGATTGGGAGGATATAAGCTTCCAACAAATAATCAGTGTTGATCAAGCTTCCTTTAAGGAAGAATCTATCTAATTTTTCTACAATATTGTAGAAGCCTAGTCTTCTATTATTCCATGTGAAGGAGTTGTCTTCAATGGGGATTTCTAGTAATGAAATCTTATCTACCTAGGATGAAAAATCCTTAGCCTCAATGGGTAGTGTGCACCTTCCTCCTTTCTTTTCTGCTGCTTTAGTTATGACATTAAAGTCACCACCTAAAATCCACATAGAATTTAGGCTATGACTGAAGGAGGCTTCTATTTCCTGCCATACTTGTAACTTGTCCCTATTCTAAATTGGTCCATATACATTAGTTATGTAGAAAGATAAATTATTTCTATGATTTTTGACCATGCCGCTCATCCAGTATTGTCTATTTTCTATTATTTCGAATGTGATGCATTGAGGATCCTAGATAATGGTTAGGCCTCTTGATGCTCCCTGTGTTGGAGAAGCTATTAGTTCTCGGATACCTAATTTCCTTTTAAATTTTAGAGTTTCTTTGTTATTCATTTTAGTTTCTTGAATTAGAATAATTTTTGGATTAAAGGTATAAATGCAACATTTAATAATTTGTTGCTTGTTAGGGGCATTCATGCCCCTAATACTCCATGTAAGGATGTTCATGGCTCCTTGGGAAGGCTCTTCCCCTTCCTAGCATAAAGAAGTGATGTTATCTTAACCTGTCCTGCTACCTCACCCGCTTGCTCTCGTAATACCATGTTTGGTTTCCTTCCTATTTTCTTTGATCTTTTGGCACAATCCGGAGAAAGCCTACTTTCCTTAAAGATGGATATTCCTAGTGACTCTGCCTCTTGAGTTTCTTTATCCTATAGTTCTAATAACATATCTTCCAACCTTTCTTCCTTAAATTCATCACCTGACATAATGCCTTTGATTAGGAATTCTCTTTGCAGGGCTAATTCTTCTTTGTCACATATCTTATCTAGGAATTGATCCACCAGTTCATTTGTGACTGTTTCTCCTAGATACTTTGAGATTGTTTTAACCTCTCTCTTGTGTTTCCTATCTTCTGATTCTATTTCAGTTTCTAAACCATTCTCCCAATTTATTGGACTTGCTAGGTTTCCTTCTGCCTTATCCTTCAGTGATGCAATTGAGGGATAAGCTGAAACATCGTTGATCGTGGTATCGGTAACCATTGCTAAAATTTTCTTATGTTCTTGATGTTCAAGGGGAGAATTTGAAAGTGTCCCTTCATTGTATGAATGAATTATTAGTTCTATATCTACAAGGATCCCTAAATTACTAGTTAAAACCTCCTCTATGAACTGGTTTGTTCTTACTATTTTTAATTCCAAATTTTTGGGTGAATGCCTATCTGGTGTTAGTGAGATATTATTCTCTATAATGGTATTACTTCCCCCATTTATAGCCATGTTTGATACTATCCCAGGGGAGGGGGATACTTCTCTAGAAGGCTAATGCTCCATTTCAAGCATTGGGGTAGACTTAGAGGTTTCTGACAATCTTGGAAACTCTTGATCTTTATTTTTATCATCATGTAGGTCTGTTGGGATCTTTATCAAAAAACCCCCTCCTGCTTCATTAAGATGGATTGCAATATCTTTGGGTGGAGAGGAAAGGGGTTGAGTAGGCTCAATGTTTCTCATTTTTTGCTTATAATCCGTAACAATGTCTGTCATAATGATGGGATTTAATAGAAACTTGTTTGAACTACTCTAAATAACAATCAAAGGAAGGTATTTTATCGAAACATCCATTTTTACTATGATAATTATTTCTAATTGGGATATTTGGTAACTCTTGTCCTTTCAAAAAGCCCTATCTTATTACCTATCTGTTTAAATATTCTAGGATTAGAGCATTCCATCGACATATTAGTTAGTCTAATAGCCCTAGGTACTTCAATACCTCAGATATTATTGGGATTAAAATGCGGATTCTAGTCTAACACTATAAAGTCATGTCCTAAATACTTAGGGCCTTTATTTGCCAAAAATTTATCTTTAATCTTCAAATCAAAATAGTAAATAAAAATAAATTCACCTGTAAGAAAAGCAATACTAGCTTGGTTTTTAAGTTTCTTTCTGAGCCAATCTACAATAGAGGATGTAGGGATGCCATAACCATTCCATCTTAAAACCACTCCCTTTTGCTTCAACTATTTTTGTGATCACTCAATGTTTTTGTCCTCAAATTTAATGATTAGAGGAGAATTCAAACCTGATATGCAATGGGGGGGAGAGTAAGGAGGGACTCTAGGGTTTAGGGATGATTGATGAATGGGTACAGATTGATTGGAGATCCCTCATTTGTGTGGAGGAGTATACATTTTATCCAGAGACTGGGTTTGGACAAGGGTTTTTCTTTCCAGCACTTCGGTTCTTGGGGAAGTTTTAGGATTAGTGCTTAGTTCCAAATCATTGAGAGTATTGAAATTATTTCACAGGAGAAGTGTTTCTAGTTTTTGTGATTGATGGAAATAAATTCTTCTTGATTGTTTGTGATTTCTAGCTTTAACCCACCCAAAGTCTGCTTGCACAGATTCAACGTCTAGCCTAGGGCACATTTGTTCCCTGCCCAACCTTCCTCTATTCTCAACAGGTCGAATATCCTTGGAAATTATTGCACATGTAATCACAGGTTGGGGGGCCCTTCGTGCCCTAGCTAGATCCCTGTAACAGAGCATGGCATTTCCTGAGGCAAGCTGGGTTGGAAGACTGGTGGCATATTTGGTCTTTGAGAATACCTTGAATTGCTTGTCTAATAGCTCTTTGGTGAAGATCACACGGTGGCTACGAAAAGGCATAGTAGACATATTGATCTATTAATTTTAATTGTGCTCTTCTTGATAAAATTAATTTTTGTTTGAAGCTAGTTCTTTATTTTTACTCTTGAGATCATAAATTTTTTCCACAACATTGAATTCTCATGATTCTTATGGAATTCAAAATATATTGAGGAGTTATTCACATTCATCCATAAAAATTTTATAGATTCGATCCCAAGCATATGATATTCAATAGTTTCTATATTTGCATCCTAGTGGATCACTTGGATATTTTGATAGTTAGGGCTTCATGTCATGGTCTCTAATTTTATAATTTGAGAAGTGTATGATTTTTATAATCATGTGTTATGCAAGTCATCCTTCTGCAATCCCTTTAAATAAGGATAATTACAAGTCTTGAAATAAAGGCATTCTAACCCATTGTAGGTGGTTCAATGTTGTTGCCTCATATTTATGAACTCATTCCCAAGACAAAGACACAATGAAAGGAATTATTTTGGGGTCATAAGAATGATCATATCATAGGATTGATTGGTTTTGATTTTAGTACAAGCACCTTCAAAAATCTATAATTAGATTTTATAAACCATCTATGCCCATGCATAGTTTGGACAGAGATTTGGAAGATTTTTGGAGATCCACGAAATCCTCCATTCCCAAATTTTAGAATGCATCATTCCACTTGATTATTTTGACAATCTTCCTTTTTACAATGATATCTTAGAGGATTTAGAATACAATGTACACCTTAATAATCTTGATGATCAAAGGGATTCTCCTATAGCCTCTACTTCTTCACTTGAGATCGCACATTCATATTTTTTTGTTGATTCATTGAGTACTACCAATGGTTCACTATGACAACTATCACATTTTCTTCTTGATTAGGATTTATATTTCACATATATTGCTTCTTTGTTTGTAAAGTCTCACATTTTAGATTTGATGATAGTCATGGAATGAATATTATCACTCCTTATTTATCTTTGGATCTTGTTAAAAATAAATTCCCATTAGTTCCTTATTTATCACCTTCTATTGTGATTAGGCATGTAATTGATTGGTTTGTGGCATCTTCATCATCCAAGAACTTGGTAGAATACAAGAAGTTTTTATGAATAACATCCTACATTTGGATTCCACTTTCTGCCAATTTCTATCTAGAATGGGAAGCATACCTACATTTGTACTTGGTTTGTCTTCTAAATCAAAAGGGAATAATGTTGTTTGAAGGCATTTGACTATGTTATGTCTTCACGCATTCACCATTTTTGTTGGATATTATACATTAGAGTAGGGGGTTATATAGGATCCCTCTTTCCTTTCTATGGGGGACAATTGATTGTATATTCATGATGAATGTAGTCCTTTGGGAAAATCATTAAGTTCTCCATGCATTATCCTTGCATGTATATTTTCTCTCTTTTCAAGTGGATTTTTATTGCTCTGGGTTTTCTCACTTGTGAGAGATTTTTATTGTACATGGGTACCTAACATGGCTTAGGAGTTGGGACCCATCATAATAATCTTAAATATTTTCATAATAATCTAACCCCTAAGTTGCACTTAAGGCTAGTTTTAGCATGAATAAGGTCTTGTAGCTAGTATTTTTTCTAGTTCCTAATAGGGAAATTATTTTTACATGACTTAAATTTAATTAGGTCCTAGGTATTGTTTCTAGATGTCCTAGTTGTATAGATAAGACACATCATATCTTATCCTTATGAACTTTATTTAATTCAAGTTACCTAGGTCATTTAATGATTTATCGAGTTACTTATCTCATTGTATGGGGTTAAGACACATGAAAACATCTTGTCTAATTTAATCCCACCTCTCACTTCAAATCCATAAGAAAATACACCTCACTATATATTTCATATTCAAGCAATCAATCATGTATTGTTGAACCGAGCTATTTTTTGCATACTTTCTTATAGAAGTTGTTTTGGTCTTGCAAGGATTCTAAGGGTGTTGAGGAGAAACCAATAAACTATTACAATAGTTGACCACTTAATACATTAATAAGTGAAACCTATGTGGTATCCTCTAGTAATCTACAAATTAAGACAATCATGATATTGCATGGTAAAAATTTAAATATCAATAATTGACTTATAAAATATTATGAACTATAATTATTTAATGTTCTAGTAAACTGGTCTAGATATTTTCTCTAGGATTATAAGGACACAAGAGGGATGCATCCAAATATTTGTACTTATTGTGCATTTACCGTAAGCAATCATATTCATTTTTCAACCACAATGTAGGCTTAACATTGCACTTTGAGATATTATTAAGATATAGATTGTAAGTTTTCTATAAGTAGGCTTCATGTATCCTATCTCGAATAAAAAAAAGTTTCAAATATTGTGGTTGTTGCAAAGAAAGGGAGGAAATAAAGAGTGTGTAGATTATATGCTCACTTATTTTTGGGATCATATAACCATTAATCTCAAATTCCCACCTACTTTTGTAGTCATATTGCTTGGAAATCAACATTTGGTTGGATTTTCCAATCAAAGTTATATATAAGTAGGTTCTAAAGTGTTGTTTCTTTCTTTCCTTTATTATCATGTCAACTTAAATCTACAATGTACAAGGCCTCAAATTTCATGATTACTAACGCAAGGGTAGGGAGCAAGAGGGGCCAAGGGATGGTGCACCCTGATGTTCCAATCCTGCAACACACACACGAAAGCTCACAACAAAATAGTGAGAGAGGGAATGACAGATCTTTCATTAACTTTCATCAAATAAAATCATACATGATAGGTTGTAAGGCCTTCCCGATTAGGGATAGATATTACAATGAAACTCAGAAGTCCTCAAACATGTGAGGATCTGCCAACAATATCTATTATAATGTCTCCTATCATCCTACTCTCCAGCACCGCCTAAACTACCATCAAACATCTACATTTATACAAGAAGCTACCGAGCTGAGTCGGCCTTCAAATCCATAATTAATAGAAGTAATGGTCAAATCTGGGACCTCACGCTTCCCAATGATGGATTCCAGCATTAATTCCATGATCCAGTATAAATGCACAAGTTGGCCACAACAAGAACTCAAAATAAACTACTCGGTAAACAAGGATGACCGAGCAACAAACCAAGAACGCTAAGCGCCAGTGAAACAACTGACTACCTAGGAGATGACCGACCACACCCAGTAACCAAAGGAAATCAACCAACTATCGAGCAACTTGGTCAAAGAAGAAACTGAGCAACACAAAAAACTTCAACATATTTTTGGTGACACAAGATTGCCAAGGACCCAAGATGCTCCTGCATCAGACACCTGGGGTTATTTTGAAATGATTCTCAAAATCATTTAACAAGTATGATCCGAGCTACATCCAACTCAGACTGTGAAATCCGTGAACTGTCTTCCATTGGTCTATTCTTCCACTTTACTAGATATTCCATATACTATTTTCCTCTTTTGCTCTTGCCAACTCTCTCCTTCAAAATCTATTCCACTTCATCATTCTGTTTCTTAGGATATTTTGTTGGCACTGTCATTTCTTCATCAAGTTCATGATACTCACGTAAATCAGCAATGTTGAAAATAGGTGATATGTCTATGTCATCAGGTAACTCAATCTCATATGCATTTCCACTGTCAAATTTCCTCAAAATTTTGCAAGGTCCAAACTTTTTAATCTTCAACTTTCCATATTTTCCAATAGGAAACTGACCTTTCTTCAAATGAACCATCACTTCATCACCAACATTAAAAGTCTTATGTCTTCTTGATCTATCAGCTCTATCTTTGTATTTCTGATTACTATCTTCTAGCTTCAGCTTCACATCTTCATGCAATGTTTTCATGTACTCGGAAAACTCTACTCCTTCAACACTTTTCTTGTTTTCATCAGCAATGTCTCTCAAATCAGATATTCCTCTTGATTGTGTGCCATTCACAATCTCAAATGGTGTCTTTCCATTACTCCTATTTACTGAATTATTCGATGAAAACTCTACGTGTGCCAATACAGAATCCCAATTACTTGGTTTGTCTCCAAATAAACATCTCAAAAGATTTCCCAGACTTTTGTTCACCACTTCAGTCTATCCATCAGTTTGTGGGTGAAATGTAGAACTATACTTTAGTTCAGTGTTGGATTTCTTCCAAAGTGTTTTCCAAAAATAACCAACAAATTTATTGTCTCGGTCAAAGATAATACTCCTCGATAATCCATGCAATCTCACAATTTCCTTAAAGAAAAGATCTGTTACATTTACTGCATCTGATGTCTTTCTACATGGTATAAAATGTGCCATCTTAGAGAATCTATCCACAATAACAAATATTGAATCATTACCACTTACTGTCTTCGGTAAGCCAAGGACAAAATCCATATTGATGTCAATCCAAGGTTTCTTAGGTACAAAAATTGGTGTATACAATCTAGTATTCTGACTTACTCCTTTTGCCACTTGACAAATACCACAACTTTTCATAAATTTCTAAACATCTTTATACAACTGTGGCCAGAGGTACTTCTCCTTAAGAAAATTCCTAGTTTTATCAATGCCAAAATGTCCAGCCAAACCACTACTATGTTTTTCTTTTATCAAATTATTTCTCATTACTCCTCTCGGCATACACAACTGAATACCTTTAAACAACATACTTTCCTGAGTGAAATATTCATCCCATTTAGTATCTTGTTGATCTTGAATAGGTGCTCTGCACTTTCTCCATGGCTCAGAAAAATCAGGGTCATTTTCATACAAAACTTTCATCTCATCAAAACCAAGAACTTGAATTTTCATCTCGGTCATCAAAGATCTCCTTCTACTTAATGCATCAGCAACTCGGTTAGTGACTCCACTCTTATGTTTTATCATAAATGTATAACTCTGCAAATACTTCATATGTCTCTGATTCAACTTATTCTGACTTCCCAAATACTACAAAGCCTTATGATTAGTATACAATACAAATTCACTCGGTATCAAGTAATGTCTCCATTTCTTCAGTGCTTGAATAATAGCATAGAATTCTTGATCATACATAAAATATTTCCTTCTAGCATCATTCAACTTTTCACTAAAGAAAGCAACAGGTTTACCTTCTTGACTCAACATAGCTCCAATTGCACTTCCACTTGCATCACATTCTACTTGAAATACTTTACTACAATCAGGTAATGCCAAAATAGGTAATTCAACAACCTTATACTTCAGAGTCTCAAAATTGTTATCAGCTCCATGTGTCCACTTGAATACTCTTTTGTCTACTCTCATAGTTTCAATCATAGCATTACACATTGCACTAAAATTTCTAATGAACTTTCTGTAAAAACTTGTCAGTCCATGAAATGATCTTACCTCACTAGCATTTTTAGGTGTAGGCCAATTCAAAATAGCTTCAAGCTTTTCAGGATCCATCTTCAAACCATCAACTAAGATCACAAATCCCAAATACACAATCTCTTCCTTCATAAATAAACACTTTTTTTAGATTTATCAGCAACTTTTCCTCTTTCAATCTTTGCAAAACTTGTCTAACATTTAGTAAATGTTCTTCTTTGGTCTTACTAAATATCAAAATGTCATCAAGATATACAATCACAAATTTACCCAAAAATTTCCTCAAAACTTCATTCATCAGCCTCATAAAAGTACTCGGTGCATTAGTCAAACCAAAAGGCATAACCAACCACTCATACAAACCTTCTTTTGTCTTGAAAGAAGTCTTCCACTCATGACCTTCTCTAATTCTGATCTGATGATACCCACTTTTCAAGTCAATCTTTGTGAAATACTTTGCTCCAGTCAAACTGTCCATTATGTCATCCATTCTCGGTATAGGAAACCTATACTTCATTGTTATCTTGTTGATTGCTCTGGAATCAGTACACATTCTCCATTCCCCATTCTTCTTCGGTGCTAATACAGTAGGTACTGCACAAGGACTCAAACTTTCTATGATCAAACCTTTCTCCAGCAACTCTTGAATCTGTCAGTTCAATTCCTGATTCTTGGTAGGTGTTAACCGATGAGGTGCCTTATTCGGTAAACTAGCTCCAGGGATTAGATCCATACAATGATCAATGCTTCCTTTCAATGGAAAACCATCAGGTACATTATCAGAAATGATATCTTTGTACTCAGTGAGTAAATTATCAATCTCCTCAGGAATATTATCCTCTGTTTTATTACTCGGCTTATTAGGAATCATAGTAAAACACACATCATTCCTTTTCAAGGAGTTAAAAAACTTTCTTCCTTCCATCAAGCAAACTTTCATAGATGTGAAAACATTACTAATAGGTTCTTCCATCAATGGTAACAAGATATGTTTCTTTCCATTAGCCACAATAGTATACTTATGCAATCTCCCATCATATATATCATGTCTATCATATTGCCAAGGTCTACCCAATAGAATATGGCAACAATCCATGGGCGTGATATCACACAATACCTTATCATAGTATTTTCCAATCTTCAAATTCACATAACATTGTTCACTTACCAGGAGTGTATGCTCATCTTTGATCCATGAAATCTGATAGGGTTTCAGATGTTCTAGCCTTTCCATTTGTAGTTTAGTGACCATCTATTCAGATGCCAGATTCTCTGAGCTAGCACTGTCAATGATTACCTTCCAAAATTTATCAGAAACTCTACATCTAGTCTTGAACAAACTTTTCCTTATTGGATCTTCCTTCTTTCTTTCATTCCACAATGCTCTCCTTACCATTAGGTTATTCTCCCTTTTAGGCTCATTTAGTGGTTCTTCTTGTACTACAACATTTCTACTGCTACTAGTCTTCTTACTTTCTTGTGTACATTCAAATGACCTATTTCCTTCTTCTCCACAATTGTAACAAGTTCCTCAGAAACTTCCTCTACTATAACCACCTCAGTAGTTACTGCCTCTGCCTTTAAATGAACTTTCACCTTTCCACTCATTCTTGTCTTTGTCCAAATTTGTCTTTTTTGGTTCAGATCTACCAATTTCACCATTAGATCTACCTCTTCCTCTAGGGAATCTACCACCTCTTCCTCTCTATCTTTGCTCATGTCTTTGGTTCAATTTCTCCTCGGCTTTCAAAGCAAATTGATAAGCCTCCTCAATGTTCTCCAACTTGACCATACTAATTTCCTCTTGGATGGAAATGCTCAAACCATTCAAGTATCTACCAATTCTTTCCACATCATCTTCATCATGTCCAAATCTGATTTCTAATCTATAAAATTCCTTAGTATACTCCTTTACCAAGCTTTCCTTTTGTCTCAGACTTTGCATTCGCCGAACTAGGTTAATCTGATAATCATAGGGTAAGAATTTTCCTTTCAATTTATTTACCATCTTATTCCATACCTTGATTTTATCTTTGCCCTTCCTTTTTCTATCTAATTACAGATGTTCCCACCATAAGGATGCATGAATTTTCAACTTTGTGCTTGCAATCTTCACCTTCTTATCTTCAGGAATGTTCTCATATTCAAAATACTTTTCCATCTTAGTGATCCAATCCACCAATTCAACAAAATCCAGCTTCCCACTATACTCAGGGGGGATTGAAATGTGGTGTGGACTTCAGATTTGTCAAAGCTTTCAAAAATATTTCTTCACCTTGATCCATAATAGGAGTAGGTTCTGCATTCGCCTGTTCTTCTTCCATTTCATCATCACTAACATCCTCAAGATGTCTGCCTCTTCTTTGGGCTGTCTCAACGACTTCTAGCCTAGCAATAATCTACCTCAGCATATTTGGCAATCTTGGATCTGCATCTCACCTCCCATGAACCATCCTAATAACCCTCTGTAATTGTAGGTTAGATCACAATTTGCTACCCCACAACAACCAACTAGGGCTTCAAGAGGAACCAACAAACCAAGATCTACAGACCTAGATCAAGATCTAACCTCACTCTGATACCACCTGACGCAAGGGCAGGGAGCAAGAGGGGCCAAGGGATGGCACACCCCGATGTTCCAAGCCTGTAACACACACATGAAAGCTAACAACAAAATAGTGAGAGAGGGAATGACAGATCTTTCATTAACTTTCATCAAATAAAATCATATATGTTGGGCTGTAAGGCCTTCCCGGTTAGGGCCAGATATTACAATGAAACTCAGAAGTCCTCAAACATGCAAGGATCTACCAAAAATTTCTATTCTAATGTCTCCTATCTTCCTACTCTCCAGCACCGCCTAAACTACCACCAAACATCTACATTTATACAAGAAGCTACCGAGTAGAGTCGACCTTTAGATCCATAATTAACAAAAGTAACAGTAAAATCTGGGACCTCATGCTTCCCAACGATGGATTCTGGCATTTATTTTGTGATCCAGTATAAATGCACAAGTCGGCCACAACAAGAACTCAAAATAAACTACTCGGCAAACAAGGATGACTGAGTAGCAGACCAGCAATGGCAAGTGCCAATGAAACAACCGACCACCCAGGAGATGACCGACCACACCTGGTAACCAAAGGAAACTGACCAACTACCGAGCAACTCGATCAAAGAAGAAATCGAGCAACACAGAAAACTTCAACATATTTTTGGTGACACAGGATTGCCAAGGACCCAAGATGCTCCTGCATCAATTACAAATGACCTCTAGAGGTAATGTAGAGTTTATATCTTGGTATTATTTTTTAAAGTTTACATGGATCTAATATATGTAAGATTTTATTTGCAATTATGTGACATGTATTCACTTTATAAAATGCTTGTAACTATTCGGTAATTTCAACCCAAGATTTTTGCAATCTTAAGATTTTTAATCTTGTTCTATACAAATAGTAAGTAGGACCATTTAAAGCTACTATAAAAAAAATGCAACCTAGATTCTTTTGACAAATTTAACTTAGGTTTTCTAGTGATCCCCATGGGCCTGTAAGTATCATGAGATAATGTGGGCTAATACACCTACAAATATAAATAAAATAAATTAGATTGTAGTGGAAAATAATGGAGGGAACTACTTTTTAAGATTTTTTTAATAGTGTGAAGTTTTTAAAAATTTCCTTTTGTATATGATCTCCAATGCCTTCTTGATACTAGAATTGTTCTTAGTGGTAAGGGGCTCTACACATTTGTGTTTTATTAATCATGCTAGGAGCACATTGGAATTGGTGTCCTTGGACCTCACAAGGGGCACAACCCCCTTATCTTGATAATAAGCATTGTCTTTTGACTCACCGATGATTTCTATCTCTAGGTTTCTATTTAGCCATATGAAGAAAAATAACATATGGGGGCTATGTTATTGAACACATTTTTTAAGGGGTAATTTATTCCCTTAACTAATGTTTGGCGATACTCTTTACAAAATTTTAGTAATTTTGTGTGGAAAATTAGTATTAATAATAAGAAAAAATCACCATAAAAAATATACTCTTTCCCAAGATTCACCAATTTATAATATAAAGTTTTAAGGGCCTTAAAATTTATGAATCAACTTGGGAAAGATTGTATTAAACACACATGGCCTTGGTTTGGCCATCGGTTTCTATTTTTTAAATTACATTATAGATTTGAGGTTAAATCCTTGAAATAGTGAGACTTTGGCACAATACAATACTATGCAGTGTATAAGAAGGATACTTTTACAATGTTCACTATTTTCAATTAAGTAGAGGAAGAGATTCCAACTTAATATATAGAAAAATACTATATACAATCTGTAAGACAACCACAAGACTAGCAACAACTAGTCACCAAAAAGGACCAACTAGAGCTTAAAGCAACAGAGAGACAACAAGAAAATAACTTTTTTTTTAAAAAGCCAGTACCAAAATATCCATAGAAACAAATAAAGGAACCAAAACATCAAAAAAATCTGGAGCAACAAATGATAAGACACAACAATCATCACTAGTAGAGGGTCTTCTAGTCTTTGACCATTTGATCCAATATCTCTTGCCATTCCCAACCTTTATTAGAAAACCCTTTCTTCTTAGCTTTCTTAGGAGCCTCAATTGACCCCTTCTTTATCTTTTTTTTCACTCCTCTAGCTTAGTACTAGCAATCACAACCCCCACAAGCGTCTTCCTCACGAGACCATTAATATCCATAACAATTTTTCTCATGGCCCAAAGGAAGGAAGCTAGAATCTCCTATAAGGCAACCCATTTTTCTTTATAGGAGCTTGATAATATGAGAAGTCTTTAGAGTACTCAATACCTTTAAGTCTAGCATGAATGCCATCAATTTGTACCATTACATTTTATAAGTTGTAATCCTTAACTGTACATTTCTAATTGTTTTCTTCTCTCTCTTCCTCATCTTCCTCATAATCTTTGATATTGTTTAACTATTCCATAACCTCCTCGGACTTAAAAGGAACAACAGTAAGTGAAGAGTGACAGATAGAACCCTCCCAAATTGAATTTGACGACTCAACCACATAATCTTCTTCATCCTCCTTACTAGGAGAAGAACCTCTTGAGTCTTCTTCCTAACACTATTATTACTAGCATAAATGCCATTTCCTTTAATCGACCCATGTAATGTAATTTGGAAGCATTTATAACACCACTTATAAACATCCCATGCCGTAGCATATTAAATTATCACACATCTTATTAATATTGAAGAAATATATTAAGTCACTTTTTGATTCTCTAAACCCTAAAATGGATGCACACAACATTATTTTGAAGGTGAATCCTCTAAGTGTCCTCGATCTTTTATTTGTTTATTAAGTCAATATCCTTACATAGTTAAACACAAGAAAAACAATCATCTTTCACATCTAAAAAACTAATATTTGTAAGAGATTGTAAACAAGTGCCACGTAGTGGCTAAGTACTTGCCTTTAATTATAGTAGAAACTATAATAGTATATTAATTTTTTAATTACTATGTTTTATATAGTAATAGTAGAAATAATAAAATTTTATAAATTTTTAAGTTATACTAGAAATAATAGTATATTAATTTTTTAATTATTATGTTTTATATAGTTACAATAGAAGTAATAAATTTTTATAAAAGACTTTTTATTAAAATTATTATAAATAAATAAATTTAAATAAACTGATCTTTTAAACTAAATTCTAATAAGTTTTTCAAAATAAAACTATTATAATAATATTAAATATTAATTTAATATAGTTTAATTTAAATATTAATATTTTGTAAAGAAAAAATAAAAATTATAAGCAAAGAAAATCACATAATGTTTTTACATAAATAGTTGTTAATGTATAATTAGTATATAATAAAAATAAAAATTAAAAAACTTTAAAAATATGAATAAAAATAAATATATATTATAATATCATAGGTTGTTATTTAAATTATAATATATTGTAAAAATTAATAGTATAAACATGATTGCCATAATGGAACAAAATTTATGGATGAGAATAAATATATATTATCCGACAATAAATAAAAAACGTGGTAAATTTTAATTGGTTCACTCCTGTAATAAGACTTCAAACACATTCATCCAATGAGATGATCAAAAACTAATTTCTAGATATTATAAAGTTAAATATTTTGCATCTATATTTTACAAATGAAAAAACTTATAATGAAATATAAAATTGAATTTATTGGTGTAGAGTTCATTTAATCACTAGTTAATGAAGAAATCCAAAAACGGATGCAAGAGTACTTGCTTAGCCTATCGGCAAGTACTAATAAATGACAAGGTCTATACAATACCCAAAATGTACCATTTATTGTAATTATTAATTAATTAAAATTAAAAATTAAAATACAAGAAATATAATATTTTTTAATTAATTAATTAATAATTAGCATTTTGGGTGCAACATAGACAATGGTTAAATAAACTAAACTATACCATTTCATTTCTCATATCATAATTTAAATATAGACACTTATTATTAGTACTTGCTGATAGGCTACAAGTACTATTGCATCATTTTTGGATTTCTTCCATTAACTACCAATTATAATTTAGTATTTTCTTATTTTGTTAAAAATAACACATCTTTATACTCTAAATGTAAATTTTTTAAGCATGAATAGCTTTTTATTTATCATTTTTTAATTATTGAATATTTTAAAGTTTTTGAAAATTTTAATTGATTTTGTTTAATTTTTTTAACAATTTTTTTTTACCAAAAGTCTAAAGGGTAATTTGTATCATATTATATTAAAATAATATTGACTATTTTTTTTATATTATAAAATATTGAATTTTTTTAAATTTATTTTAATATATATTATATAAATTTAGATTTAATAGAATAACATTATAATATTGTTGGAAAATAGTTATTTGGCCTAAATATTTAATATTAAAATTAATTATAAATAAAACTATTTTATAATTTAAATTAATTACAATTTATATTTTATAATTATTTATAAAATTAAAAATATTATTAGAACTATAATTATAATAATCTATAATTAAATAATTACTTTACATATAAATTAAAATTAAAATTAAACTTAGTTATAAATTATTATAATTAAAAATTTACTTTACATATAAATCAAAATCAAAATTAAATTTATTTATAAAACTAAAAACAAGTACTTGATCACTTGGCACTTGTTAATAATTACTTTTATGTACATAAAACTAAATTCACATAATTAGTATTTGGTCATTTTATGAACTGAAATTTCACATGTAAATATACTTTAGTAGGAAACTTTTCAATAGTTATATTCAGGCCTGGAATTTGATGGTCACCCCTGCCTGTCATATGAATTTTTTATGACGGCTTGATCATTTTAGTGCCTTTCATTTTACTTTTTAAGAAAAATATTGATTGTCAAATTTTTTGATTTATGAATAATTTAATAAATTATTTTAAATTTAAATATTTTATCAATATAACTTGTAATACATATATTAAATATAAAAAAAAATATTTCATTCTTAATCAAGCAGTGCAAATAATCTAATTACTATTTTAAAACACATATTATTATATATAATTGAAACTAACTCATATTATCAAAGGTCAAGAACTCGTCTTGATTTGTGTTCTTCCATATCTTATATACTTCATTCCAATTTACATCATTTGTTTTAGATAGATTTAAGGATAATCTCATTAATGCATCTAGTGTATCCAAACTTAGCTTTGACTTTCTAACATCTTTGGTGATATTTTGCTTTGAAAATCCTCTTTCACAATCAAGAGTACTTGCATGAATAGTAAGCACAACCTGCCATAACTTCATCATATGAGGATAGCTTCTATGCCAATATTCTATGTTATGAAAGACTCTCCATGGATCTTTCATTTTGAAACCCTCACAACTCAAATGTAATGAATCAACAAAAGAGTTTATCTCCCTTTTGCAACCATTAACATCAAATGTGGATTTTGAAGAAGACCCAAAATTGATTTACATCTTCAAAAAATCCCGAATCTTTGTCTCCAGACCACCTGTACATTTCTCCAATAGTTGCTTGTTTCCTTCTCTTTCAACACATTTTTGAGGTGCAAAAACCAATATAGTATTAGTTACTATGTGTAAAAAATTATTCTATACACATAATTTAGAATATAATTGTATAATGAAGTAGTTACCTTCTGTGATTCAATATGAAGAAGAAGAAAAAGATTGAAGCTACAATAAAATTGAGATGCAATTGTATTTTGATAAAAAATGAAAATTTTGGTGATATTAATTTTTTTATATAGATACAAAGAATGTAAAATTAGAAAATAAGTATAAATTAGTAACAGATGCAAAAATCTCAAAATTACAGAAGCAAGTTTCTAAATTCACATATTTTATTTGAAAACAATTCCAAATATAATAATTAAATTAATAATTATAAATTAGTCATATATTCAAAAAATCATGCATATTTCTAAATCAATAATAATATACACTAAAATTTAAATGTTAGAAGTTTTTATTTGCGATATAAAATCAAAAAATATCAAATTAACTAGGCAAATTTATAAGTTCATATATTTTATTTAAAAAGAATGTTAAATTAATATAAATATAAGCAAGTTTCTAAAATGATATGTTTAATAAAAAAAATTCTTTAAAATAATAATAATATATAATAAATTATGTAAAATCTTTATTTGTGATAAAAATAATATAAAATATATATGTTACATAATAATAATATTTATTAGTAAAAAAGTTTCTAAAATTCATATATTTTGTCTTATAAAAATTCTAAATTAATATTAATATATAAAAATAAATTAGAAACATAATATTCTATTTTAAAAAGATTCTAAATTAATTTTAACATACTTTAATAAAATAAAATCATATATATATTATAAAATGTCTTATATTTATCATACATATATGTCATACATAATATATATAATAATATATTTATATATTATATTGTCTATAATAGTTTTTGATGGTTTATTAATAAATCTAAGTGTCAAACTTAAGATTTTGTAAAAATTTAGTCCGTTCCAATAAATTTTTAGCCTGTCATATACGGTTAAAAAATAGAAAAACGGTCAATACGGCCATCAAATTCCAGGCCTGGTTATATTAAGCAATATAGAGATTTTTAAGAGTACTTGAAAAAACATTTGAGCAGGCTTAAACAGTGAGATTTTCGAATGATTCAAAATAGTTCTTTTTTATATATGTTGTGTACATTCTGGCCACGATGGCTACGCCATGCTACTCTCCACAGTAGTTATTGAATCTGCAAGCATAAAATACTACACCCAACATTCTAAAATTATCTACTCTCAGGTTGCAGAATCTTGAGAGAACTGACATATCTGAAAGAGAATGTCGTGATTAAAGCGAACAAAACGACTACGAAATCAGTGCACCACAATAAAATAATTCCAGCAGAATTTCTGCCTCAACTTACAGCGTAAGGTAGCTAAAATCCGGCTGACGTATATGTTGGAGCCCAATTCTCCTAGGTCCATATTCACTTGGTTTTTTGCGTGGAGCGCCAGGTGTTTTGATTTTAACATCAGATCGTATTATCTGATGTTTTGGCGTCACTGGTGCATTTTTTTCATCCTCTTCCGTCTCAAATTTTTCTTCGAGCATCCTCTCCGAATAAGAGCTATAACTAGAATCAGAATCGGATTGTTTCCTCTGGAATCTATAAAAACCAGTATTTCCATTCACAGGCGTATTTAAATTTGCAGCGATAACATTTGGCTGTCGAAAGTGTGGCAAATCATTATTGATATCATCTGCTTCATCATTTTCTGTTGGGGAAGAATCGGGACTTTCCTTGCGCTTAAGGTGGACCAGGATTGTATAATTGCGATCTCTTTGAATTTTCAAATCCATAATGAAAAAAAAGCAGAAACCCTAAAAACCTAGAAACCCTAGCAAAGTTTCAGAGAAATCTTGGCAGAGCAGTGATGTGCAATGTTTAGCTTTTTTATTCACCGCAGTAACGGATGAGCCAAGAAGACGAATGTGCGGTGTGAATGGGTTTGCAATGCATCTTAAAATAAATAGAAAAATTGGTGATCACTCTATTCAGTGTAACGTATTTTATAGTTGGTATTCCAATTACAAGAGAATGAAGGGTCACAGGGTGTGTCTCATGAACTCTTTCAAATTTGGTTTATATGACTATCTATTTCCCATATATTAATCATCTTCTTTAGAACTTTACATTATTTTATTGATTCTAATTAGTCATGGTGTGCTTGTATCTGGTATATTAAGGTGTACTGTTTGGATGGGTATGCAAATTTTATAATTACATGTTTCAGAATAAATTTTGGAGGATAATACAATGTAGTTTGGCAATGAATAGGAGAAACATAAAAATATGCTTCACTGATTTCTACATAAGAAACCCAACTGAAGTTGGTGCTGCTATCCGCAACTGCAACTCTGTAATTTTTTACTTGGTTCATGAGGGTTGACAATGACTCCGTCCAAGTAATTATTCATACCATCAAATCAGATCATTGGTTTACCGTTTACTAATATTTATTTGGCTGGTTTTGTGCTGTGCAAACCACTTTTTTTGTTGTGGGAGAACGGGAATGTGTTTTTTATCTTTGAGGGTATTGCCAGGAACCTGCGTCTATCTAGCAATGTGGATGCATTTTTCATGAAAATATGTATTTTAATTTTTTAATTTCGATTTAGGGCTTTTAAAAATTTTAATTAATATTTGTTTTGGTTAAAAAATGGCATTGTCAAGAGCCTCTGTTTTTTAGAGCTTGATGATTTATCAACGAAGTCTGCAGAAAAGTAGGCTTTGCTCCTATTTTTCCTGGCTGCTATCACAACTATCTGAATATATACTGCTTTGGACATGGAGAATTGGTAAATCATCCTTTTGGTAATTGACATGATATTTCCAGAGTCTATAATAGTGCTTGAAATTGCTTGTGGACATAACTGTCTAGAGATTTTTGACATCAATAGTCATCTTCTTTCAGATAATAGATCATGGAGTGTGATCCAAAATGTTGATGTCAAAAATCTCTATGCAGGACATCTATAAACAATTTCGAGCATCACCTTCAAGCTTGAAGTCTTGTGGTATGTTTGATTGTTTTTCGTGGGAGTTCGAATATTTTTTATTTATACACCTTCAAGTTTGATGCCTTCAGTTATTGGCCCACTATATACAAGAGATTATTAAATAATGTTCTTATGCTGATTTTTTGGCCAATAGTTGTCTGCGTATGGGCCAGCCTTCTCACAAGGGTCACAGGGATGATTGGTGTTGCCTTTTACCTTTCACTGAACATGATGATTACTCCACTGAGTTTAATCCTTGGATTATTGGGAACATATTTTCATTAGTTGGTGCATCGTCCCTAACCATGACCAATAAGAGTAGGATAGCAGTTGAAATTTTGAGTCTCAGTAGCTCCAAAATGGAAAAAAATCAAATGCTTGTTCAAACTTTCTGACATTTTCTTATGATTTTACCATTTTATGAAACAGCAATACAATGATGTCATAATAGGATAATGGGTAGGAAAAATTATGTATAATATGCAACTCCAACTCAATAGAAATCTGCTGCTGGCATTGCTGTTTGGGTATTTCAGTTATTGGTAGAATTTCTTATTCAAATCAGCTCTTAAAAATCAGATCACACCCTTAAAAATCTGATCACAATTGAAGCATTACTGGGATGTTATTTACATTTAACCGGGATCTCAAGGAGGACCTTCAATATGCCTGACGAGTCAGACAAATGTGATTATGTACAATGTCACCAACTTAAGGTAACTCAAATAAACAAAATCCCTTGAATATCTGTCAAATACCAAAAGCTTTGCCAATCCAAAATTGATGCAAAGATCACCACTCTGCCTGCGAGTTCTAACAGAATAATAAAAAGAGGACTGTAAATGCATTCAATCTTTTTAAACAGCCATAGACACAGAAAAATAGCTAAAAACTGTTAGTTTTTACACCAGAAATGAAGATAAGCAGCAAAAAGGAAAACAATGAACAATAAGACACAGCAAAAACCTTGGGAAAACCCTTCAACTTGAGGGGGAAAAACCCAGCCACAAATCTATCACTTATATATTTATGAAAGAGCAGGATTGATTTACAATTTGCCCAAACACTAGGCCGAACTGAAGTGATGATGATAGCACCTATCTAGATATGTATATGCAGACATTAATAAACTCTCCTTCGTATTGATCTCTCTTTAAGCAAAGAATATCAATCTGTGTATCCATGCGAATTCCTCCTGAAGTATATTAAACTACCCTTCATTGTCAAGGGTTGGTCATCTTACACAAAAGATGATGTTACAAAAAATGAAGCGACACATCACTGAGATGACCCTAATAGTTATTTATTTATTTCAAATTTAGGAGGGAAAGAGAAATCTTGCCACTATAACATCAACACTCCCTCTTACCTAGGGAGGTATCTTTCCAGATATCCATGTGATGGAGTCTCTCAACATGACACCCACAATGGCTACACCCATTAGTGGAAAAGAGTTTATCACAGAATCTAACAACGTGAAAATGTCATGGAGTCACTCAACATGACGTCCACCATGGCTACTCCCATGTGTGGAAATAAGCATGTGCACAAGTGCTCATCATGGAGTCACTCAATGTGATGTCATCATGGAGTCCTCAACATGACAACAACCATGACTACTCCCATGAGTGGAAAGAGCAACATCTCTCAGAGGGCTTTCACCTCATATTTCCCCATCTAAGAGAAATATGCATTTTAGCAAGTAGCAAGGATCACTAATGTTGAGACTCCCTCTCAACAAGGGAAACATTCTCCACAACACCAAGCTTGTCTCGAAAATGTGCAAATTTCACTTTGGTGAGAGGCTTGGTGAGAATATCAGCTGTCTGTTCATAAGTGCAAATATACTTGAGTTTAATAGTTTTTCTCAACACCATATCTCTGATGTAATGATATTTGATCTCCACATGTTTTGTTCTATCATGAAACACTGGATTGATAGAGAGCTTCACACAAATTTGATTATCACAATGAATTATAGTTGTCTCCAATGTTTGACCAAACAATCTTGCAAGGAGCTTTTGAAGCCACATTGCTTCTCGAGTTTCTACACATGTTGCAATGTATTCGGCTTTTGCAGTGCTTTGTGCCACAGAGGCCTGCTTCCTACTACACCAGGAAATCATGGTAGACCCCAAATTGAAGCAACATGCAGAGGTGCTTTTCCTATCAGTTACACTCCCGGCCCAATCGGAATCAAAATAACATATAACTTCAGATCTTCATAGGAAGTATATCTCAAGCAATATCCCACTGTGCCACACAAGTATCTCAAGATATGCTTTGTTGCAACTAGATGAATTTGTCTTGGTTCACACATGAACTGACTGAAAGCACTCACCATATAACAAATATCTGGTCTAGTATTCACTAGATACATCAATGATCCAATCGATTGTCTGTACATGGTGGTATTTACCAAATCTGATCTAGCTGTAGAATCACTCAACTTCTTCAAATTTGTTTCCATAGGTGTTGACATGGACTTGCAATCCATCATCCCAAATCTCTTCAAGATATCTATGGTGTATTTCCCTTGACTAAGAATAATCTCATTGGGTCTTTGCCACACTTCCAATCCTAGAAAGTAATGCATAAGACCGAGATCCTTTATCTCAAACTCGGAGGCTAATTCTTTCTTGCATTTGATAATGAGATGATCTTCTCTAGTAAGAAATAAATCATCGACATAACGAACCAATATTAAGGCCTCACCATCAACTATCTTGAAGCAAAGATTGGAATTTGCATCATTCTTGGAGAATCTAAAGCTCATCAAGTATTTTTCAATCCTTTCATACCATGCACGAGGTGCTTGCTTAAGGTTGTACAATGCCTTCTTCAAGCTACAAGCAATAGGAGCAAATGTCTCCTCATAATCTGTTCCCTCCTGAGAAAATCCTCTTGCCACAAATCTTGCTTTGTACTTCTCAATGCTCCCATTAGCTGCATGCTTGATCTTGAAAAACCACATGGAAGACACAACTGATTTTCTTTAAGGCCTTGGTACAATATCCCAAACATCATTCTTGATGATAGACTGATATTCTTCTGTCATAGCATCTCTCCACACCTATACATTGGATGCCTCCTCAAAACTAGAAGGCTCAGACTCAATAATGTGACTCATTAATGCCACATATCTTGGAAACTTATATAGTCTCTTGCTTTCTCTAAAAATGTCACAAGGAGCTGCATACTTTTCTGCCTCTTGCATAGTTTTTCTAGCCCATAGAGGTCTCTTTTGACCTATAGCAATATTACTTGGCTCATCAGTTGATTATATGGGATCAACTGGATCAATAGTCTCTTTTGGTTTAGTAGTGTCCCTCTGAATCTTAGGAGAATGATCAGGAGAAATATGCATATTTTGAGGTGTCTCCTGTTCTTCGCTATCTATCTCCATGTAACACCCTTTTGATTTTTTGAAGGCCACTTCCTCTTCGAAAGATACATCCCCACTGATTTCAATTTGTTTCTGCCCTGGAATGTAGATCCTATAGGCTTTTGAAGACTCACTGTAACCCACAAATATTCCTTTTCTTGCCTGATATTTCTAGTTTAGATCTTTTATCTTTAGGCACATAAATATAAACAGGATAACCTAAAATTCTTAAATGACTAACCTTAGGTTTCACACGTATGAAGGCCTCTTTATGAGTTGTGTTTTCCAATATTTGATGAGGGCTTCAATTCTGAATATACACTGTAGTTTTGGAAGCTTCTGCCCAAAGATTGGTTTGTAGATTTTGATCATGAATCATAGCTTTGGCTTCCTCAATTATGGATCTATTCTTTCTTTCTGCAACTCCATTTTGTTGAGGGTTATACGAAACACAAACTCTCTCTTGATTCCTACCTCAATGTAGAAATTCTAGAAACCTCCAAAAGTGTATTCTCCTCCATTATCAGATCTTAGAATCTTGATCCTTTTCCCAGACATATTTTCAACTTGAGCTTTGAATTATTTGAATCTATAAAGTATTTCTTGAGACTCCTTAGATTTCAAGAAATAAATCTAAGTCTTTCGAGAATAGTCATCAATGAAAATCACATAATACCAAAATCCACTCAAAGATGCCATAGACATTGGTCCACATAAATAAGAATGAACAAGATCTGAAATTCCTTTTGATCTACTTTCACTACTGTGAAAAGGATCCTTAATATTCTTACCTAGTGCACATCCTTTGCAAATGCCATCATGCTCCTGACTGAGCATTGCTAGACCAGTAACCATCTTCTCCATGGATGGAAGAGCTCTGAAACGTAAGTGAGAAAGTCTTCTATGCCATAGCTCACTTGAATTGGTGAAGTCATGCAATAATGCTTGAATTGGATGAATAGAACGTCTGTATAGACTCTCTTGACGAACAACGATCACACTTAGAAAGACTTACTTAGACAAGAAGAAGACTTCGCTTGAATGAATCTGATCTTGATCTTGCTTAAAACAGCTCTGATACCATGTTAGTTTTTATACCAGAAATGAAGATAAGAAGCAAAAAGAAAAACAATGAACATTAAGGCACAACAAATACCCTGGGAAAACCCTCCAACTTGAGGGAGAAAAACCCAGCCACAAATATATCACTTATATATTTATGAAAGAGCAGAAGACGGATTTACAATTTGCTCAAACACTAGGCCGAACTAAAGCAATGATGATAGCACCTATCTAGATATGAATATGCAAACAATAATAAACTCTTCTTCGTATCGATCTCTCTTTAAGCAAAGAATATCAATCTGTGTATCCATGTGAATTCCTCCTGAAGTATATTAAACTTGTCTTGAAGGGTTGGTCTTCTTACACAAAAGACGATGTTACAAAAAATGAAGCGATTTATGTGATGAATCGGCTTCAGTAAAATATAGATTATTATTTGAAAGGAAGCGACACATCACAAAGATGACCCTATCAATTATTTAGTTATTTTGAATTTAGGAGGGAAAGAGAACTCCTGCTGCTATAACATCAACAAAAACAACAGTAACCTGCACCATGTACTTCCATTAATCTCTGAAAAGGTAAATACAAAGCACCGAGATTGCTTCTTTCTACTACTTCCATAGTTGTCTCTACCAAAAATGGAGCATTATTTAGCCCTTAAATAAGAAATAAAAGCAAAAACCACATATTTTCTCCACTTACAGCAGCCAGAAAATGGTGAAAAAGAAAAGCCCAAAAATAGAAGACAAAAAGAAACCGAAGAATAAATGGTCTTCAAGAAGACACCAGCATTTCCACATTAGATAAGAGAAGATTATATCAGGTCAAATTCATCAGTTACATTATCTTCCCCATCTTTGAAAGACTCTGAACCTCCTAATTGGAAGAATTTGACTATGTTGCCGTCCATATGAGAGTGCAAACCTTTTAGTAGGCCTGTCTTCAAAGTTTTCTCTTGGAATTCTTTGACTCAATTTTGGGTCATTACCAAAATTTCCAACCCGAGTCTCCTTATGGAGAGGAATCTAGTGCTGATTCCATCATTTAGTTGAACCAATAAAACTATGCAAAGTCCCTTAAGTAGAGTGCACAGAATAATCACCAGTAGACTTGAAATCTTTTCCTTCATTCCAATGACATTAACATCAGTGCTGTCATACTGAGTTTAAATAGTCACTTTTCATCAAATTTCTGATCACATCCAAGGAAGATTTTTATGATCATGCTCATTTTCGCACAATTCCAATCACACTTCACATCAGTGCTGTCATACTGAGTTTAAATAGTCACTTCTCACCAAATTTTCTGATCACATCCAACGAAGATTTTATATGATCATGCTCATTTCTCCACAATTCGCTATTCCCTCCAACCATATTACAATCAACTGAAAATTTAGCATCTACCTTATAAGGTTTGTCACGCCTTGCCAAAGAACCCTTTGGGAACAAGGGTAAATGCAAGCACAATATTTTTTTTTTGAAATACCATTACTTCAATGATAACAATCATAGTGCAAATGAGAATAACATGATGCACAATGCAATCTTAGAGTATTAACACATGTTGAACAACCAATTACACGACCAACTTAATCACCATAGAAGCCTACAAGGTGATAGGTCATTGCATTCCCAAGGGTCCCATGGACACATGTAACGGCCACATTAAAAAAAGCCTCTAGAGAGCTCGGAAGGACCTTCACAAACCACTCAACTTGCCTTGCATCCCTATAATCTATTTGGCAACTCAAAGGATCAATTGCACTCTAGGGTCAAACCATGAATGTAAATGTGCCAAAATGATCACGAGGATAATGGGTATCCGAAACACAAACCCAAATTTGAACAGCCTAAGCGGAACTATAAGCTGTAAAAAATGCACAGTTTTGCAGAGATGTATGCGTAGAACAGAAGTTCATATGTGTAGATATAAGGATATATGCACTATAGGATTAGCTTGTATGTGTAGAGGCAGCAAATGGATGCGCAACTCTGCACACAAATGTGCAGAAGATTAGAATGAATGTGCAATAATTAAGGTCATATGCGCAGGAATGGAGCTAGGGCTAGGAACTTAGTTTTCAGGGCTCTAGCTCATTTGTCAGGTATACCCTAGGTCATTTCTCGCTCTGGGAGGTAATGGGAACATACAAGAAGGTCAAGTATTCATTGTGTGGGGTCAATGTACCATGGTTACACCATTTCTAAGCATGTATCTACGCTATATAATACAAAATCCAATACAGGATACAATAATTACATAATACCTTCCAACAAGATCATCAAAATTGTGATAATTAAGTATATGAATCCAATCACATCATCAAGCTACATAAACTACCACATGGCATAAACTACACTATCCATACATAAGCTATAATCAATGTACAATGAACACTTATACCATTTGTTAGTTTACAATATAATGATACAATACATAAAATCAATGTGAGGATGCAACATCGTGAGTCACAAGTTTGGAAGGGTTGTAAGTACTATTTGGGACTGCTCGACACCTATACACCAGTCCCCAATGGTGGTTGGTCATGCCACTCAACCGCGAGGTACCCCAAGCCCTTGATGGAAAAATTGTCATTGATGTCAAAAGACTGTTGATCTTTGATGACATGATATAACAGCATATGATATAATGGCATGTCTGATACATACATACAGCATACAAATACACAGTCAATCCAATATAAAGACAAATTTGATATAAATCGATGGCAAATGTACATAAACAGTGATGACACAAGGAAGTGCTTATATACAGTTTCCTTCATATGCTGATGGAGTTTATTTTCAGACCTTGCAGCAGCTTGTGTATGACGCCATAAAACATTAAAAGAAATAGCAATGGATATAAAAAAAATTATGACCAGCTCTATGGAGAGATCATCCAATATACTGGTTGATTCATTAACAGATAAATGTAATTATAATATGCAGCAATGTGAATCATATATGGTGGCAAACTACAGCGACAATGTTGATAGGTTTTGAAGATTGAATGGTTGACGGCGAACTACAGTGGCAGTATTGAGGAGTTCGAAGATTGAGGAGCTGACAGAAAATAACAGTGATCAATGATTGTAATCAAAGGGCAGCAACTTGAGAACTAATCAATGGATGTGGCATCTTTATCATTGGCATTATGAAAGAATTGATTCAGACTTTGAGCTCTTTATCGACATATCTCCATTCATATCCATGGAAGGTATTGGTATACACAAGTGATTTTTTGGAGTACCCACGTGAAGATAATATTGCTGTATCTATTGGTGTTCACGGCAAGAGTTGAGAGACACAAATATCCAGACTAATATTACGCAGTGATAATACAATAAAGAATCAGATGATGTCGACTTTCATTCAGATGCTAACCAATTTGTTAAAGAATGCAATTATTTGGTTAAGAAAAACAAAAGGCTTATGATGTGGCAGTTTGAAGTTCAAGCATGCCCATTCAAGAAGATATACGATAAATCAAGGCAGATATGAACAGAATAAGCATATATGATACCGCATACTATGATACGAACAGAATAGCATACAGCATACGTAAAGAAGATATATCCAGCATTGATATAATACGAATAGAACAGCATAAAGATATATATAGCATACAATATACGTAAAGAAGAATGATACGTATGCAGAATGATGAACGGCAATTGATACGTATAAAGAAG
The DNA here is from genome assembly GCA_027943335.1 of Chamaecyparis obtusa. NCBI lineage: Eukaryota > Viridiplantae > Streptophyta > Pinopsida > Cupressales > Cupressaceae > Chamaecyparis > Chamaecyparis obtusa. Next base: position 33,574 of record BSBK01008460.1, read on the forward strand.
GATACAGTGTATACATGAATAACATCTACAACATACCGTCTACAGCCTATATGTCTATAGGAAGATAAACGCTTATATCCACGAAAGGAAGATATGTATATAGGAAGACAAAGGAAGATACGTATACAGGAAGATAAATGTCTACAGCATAAAAATTGCTATCAAAAGATTATATCATAGATTAAAATATTTGATACTTATGCAACAACAGATATTGTATATCGTAAACAAAAGTTAATATTATATACAGCGTCAAAGAATTGAATATAATAATAATAATCTTCAGGCAACAAGGCAACGGGTTTGAATATAAACAGTGACGTGGATTGTTAGTGGTCAATATACACACCCGAAACAGTTTGAGGCATGAGAGATTAATTAACAATTATCAGCGGTTGCCAACCAAGCATAATGAAGGAATGGAGATATCATTTTCTTGATTCAATAAAGGCCATTAATGAGTTTCTTATCCAAACAGTGAACAGTGACAAAACTATTGACATCCGTATCTGAGGAAACTATCAGCGATAATAGTTATGGGGTTCAAATAGATTGCCAGAGAAGACACGATTCATGGGAAATGAAGATGTTCAGTGGTGATAATATATATAGATCAAATACGGTACCAAAGACAATAACCAAGCACTCTTAGAAAAGAATCGATGAAGGGTAATTGCGCACATGGTTAGATATGTCTGGAAAAATGACATCCCAGGTTATTAGAAGCAAAATCGAAGGTTGAAGTCTTTAAAAAAAAGGGGAGAAAGAATGATATGCGATGAAGGTTGTATTAAAAGATTTCATGAAGATAATGTTAATGATTAATAGAAATATTAACTTATTTTGAGTTAATAATGTCTTAGTAAAAAGACACCTTTTCAAAAGGTCACATTTTTAAGAGACACATTGTTTCAATTAAAGAGATGAATATATAAATATTGAAACCATCATTTTTGAAAAGTGGAGTGGAAGAAGTAAAAAAATAAAAAGGAGAGAAATAAAAAGGATAATAAAAGTAATATGTAAGAACATATATATGAGCAATATATGATGAAAATAATAAATACATTCAGGTCTACAAATCTGAGATACAATGCAGAATTATAGTATATTTGAGGTTGAAGAAATGTACAGCATGCTTTGAAGACAATCACGGACAGAAGGAATATTATTAATCGTGATTATCTTAAGACGGAGTTATGACTATAATAACAGCATATTGAGGAAGGAAATATTCAGTTTATTGCAGCAAAATAGAATCCATCATCAGTTGAATCAGCAACAGCATTTAGGTGGAAATTTTGAAAGCAAAAGAGTTGGTGCTCAGAATTAGACAGGGGAGTTGGTGCTTCCAATAGGTCGGTGCTTGCAAAGTGTGGGAGTTGGTGCTTCCAGTGAGTCGGTGCTCATAAACATAGGGGTTGGAGCCTCTAGTAGGTTGGTGCCTACAAAACATTGTAAAAGAACAATATTATATATAAAAGAAAATTATTTTGTGGTTTTCTCCCATATTGGGTTTCCACGTAAAATTTGTGTTCTTGTGCATAATTGTTCATTTGTGAATTTGAAGTTATCTTTGAATAAAGTTATTAAAGTTAAAAATTGTTATTATACTGATTCACCCCCCCCTCTCAGTATAATCGTGTGCTCTTCAGCCCTCTCCCACCATTCTCACGAAGACAACCATGTGGTCAATACACACAAGCAAGGAACACACACATGGTATGCACACGCGTGAAACCACAACACAACACGATCCACAAGAGGCATGATCGCATTGAAAATAAGCTATCACATGCACTCATCCAAGTGTACCACAAGTAAGGTCAAGACATAACCACCATGCAAGTTTCATGAGCTCAATAACACATGTGCACTGACTCAGGTTAATCCGAGTGGGTGCATAGTCCAAGAATGGGAGTGTCATCACATGTCCATTTGGCCCATGTCGTGCCAAGCAATCCTCTTGTGGAGATGAGGTGCTTGATGTGCCAGAACATCCAGGCACTTCACTACATCCTTGGCTAATGGGAGCCCACGAGGCACATAGGAGAAATCTTAGTGGCCGGTACATCCAGGTCCATTGTGGTCGGTACATCCAAGCCCACATATCCATACTTACCTTGATTAAGTGTTTTATCCCATTAATTTTATTTATGTTATTACTTGATTAAAGATTTTGCAATGGGTTACCCTAGTGGCCCCTTTGTGGCCCAGTGCCCCCATTGAGAGCCACCCCTATGATTGGCTATGCATCCACTCACACACACATGGCATGCAAGAGGTCTTATCACAACCCTGTGAGCATGGAGAGTTGTTGGCATATCCCTCGGGATCAATACAACCATCTCATCTATGCAGTGTGACCCAAGGGCATTCACATGCACACACAAGAGCCAATTTTCACCTTTCAAGCTTACCCATTGCACAATCAAGACCTCACAAGGATGGATTTGCAAACACAAGGCATCCATGGGCTTTCCATCACTAGTCACAACAACACAATTTTGCAAAGGAGGATTCATCCAAGACCCACAAAGACAAAATTCAGATTTGGACAGCAAGGCCAAAATTCATAAAAAAATCAACTTTCACATATGAAGAAAACACGAAAACCCATTTGTTCTTGCATCATACACATGCCACTATTTGTGGAGGCTTAGCTGAACCTCTCAAGGGTTTAGTCCAAATACATTGCAAGACACCATCACAAGAGCACTTGATTTGGAGGATTCATTGGTGCTTTAACTCCAAAAAGACAACACCTACTATTCTGCCCAAGAGGTCTTTTCAGAAGAACATTCCACTTCCCAAGGCATCACCTTCAACGTCTAGTCAAGTAGAGGTATCCAAAAATGAGCTATGAATGAGGAAGCTATGTTTTACATGCAAAGAGCATTGGCAACCTTGACATAGGTGCTTGGGTAAAGGCCAAATTCATTATGTAGAGGTGGTGTCCGATGAAGATACATGAAGTGATGAGGCTGAACCCAGAAAAGAAGCACAAGAGATGGAGCATGAATACCAAGGAGAGGGGTATTCAAGAGGTACACTCGCATCACTTATGAGAACACCACAGTATAATGCTTTCCTATTAGAGGAGTTTTGAAAGGACAAAAGATAACAATTCTTATTGATAGTGTTTCTACTTATGATAACATCGATGAAGAGGTAGTGAATAGATTGGGCTTGAAGTTAGAAGAGTTTGAAGGGTTTAATGTTAAAATTGCCAGTGGGACAATTCTTCCTTAACCAAAGAAAGTTCCCCAATTGGAGTTGACAATGGGGGAGTATAGAATGAAGGATGATGTTTATGTGATTAGCATACATATAGAAGTAGTTTTAGGAGTGCAATGGCTATACTTAATTGATAAGTATGCAAAGCTATTGAACCACGGAGTTCTCATTTCAACATAATGGAAAGAAAATAGTTTTGCATGGCTTGTCCAAAGCTCCTATGGAAGTTTCAGCTAAAAGGATGGAGTAAGATTTTCGCAAATACCAAGTAGCTATGCAGCTAAGTGCTTCATTTCAGACACACGACCTTTGAAGGAAGAGAGATCCGATGCTGTTAAAATTCAGACTATTTTGGATAAACACAACAAGGTGTTCTAAGACATTCCTCTTGGGCTGCCACATGATAGGGTTTCCAACATTTAATTGAACTTGAGGAAGGAGCAAAGCCAGTCACGATTACTCCATACCGTCACCCTAAGGTGTATAAGGAAGAGCTTGAAAAGCCAATCAAGAAACTTTTGGATATGGGACATATAAGACCCAACTCTAGTCCTTATCCGTAGTGCTGGTCAAGAAGAAAGATGAAACCATGAGGATGTGTATCAATTGTAGAGAACTGAATAAGAGGACAATCAAAAATCGCTACCCATACCGAGGATTGATGAGCTTCATGGAGACAAGTATTTTTATAATATTAATTTGCATTTAGGGTACCGCCAAATCAAGGTAAGAGATGAAGATTTGCATAAGACAACAATTAGGTGCCATTATGAGTGTTATGAATTCTTGGTCATGCCATTTGGCCTAACCAATGCACCAACAACCTTTTAATTATGCATGAACCATGAATTCATTTTGCAATTGAGGAAATTTGTTTTGGTTTTCTTTGATGACATCTTAATTTATAGTAAAATGTGGGAAGATTATTTGAAACATTTAGATGAGTTACTGGGTATTCTTGAGAAACATTCTTTCTATACCAAAGCCTCCAAATGTGAATTTGGGCTGACTGAAATTTTGTACTTGGTATTCAAAATTAATGCTCAAGGTGTTGATGTGGATGAGGAGAAGATGAAAGCAATCCAAGATTGGCCTATACCAAGCAATTTGACACAATTAAGAGCTTTTATAAGTCTATGTAGCTACTATAGAAGGTTTGTGAATGGATTCTCACAACTTGCTGCCCCCTTAACAAATCTAACAAAGAAGGGATCATCTTAATGGAGTCCAACAACCCAGCGAGAATTTGACAAACTTGAGGAGGTAATGAGCTCATGCCTAGTTTTGGTAAATCCCAGATTTTTCTCATCCCCTTGTCCTAGAATGTGATGCTTCAAGAGAAGGCCTAGGGGCTGTTTTGATGCAAAATAAACATCCCATAGCATCTTGATGATGGATCACGGAGTGTGATTTGAAATGTTGATGCAAAAATACTTATACAATTGAATCCAAATATAGCTTGCATTAATCCCATAGCTTATGAGAGTAGAAAACTCAAAGAGGTTGAACAGAACTTCTCAATTTATGACAAAGAAATGCTAGCCATAATGCAGTTATAGCTAAATTTCATCAATATTTGGTTTGTGGGAATTTTGTATTTAAAACAGATCACAACAGTTTGAAGTTTTTCCTTGATGAGAGGGATTTGAACGATAGGCAATAGAAATGGGTAAGTAAAATTCAAGCCTACGATTTTGACATTGAATATGTAAGGTGGAATAACAATGTGCTAGCTGATGCACTTTCTAGGAAACCTTATCTTCAATTCTATAACCAATATATCTACCGATTGGAAAGCCTTGATAATAGCTAAGTATGTTAAGGGTTTGTTTGCTAGTAATATTGTGGAAGGCAAATTGCAAAATGAGAGGTTCAAAATAATAGATGAACTCATCTTTACAAAGACCTAGTGTACATCATGCCAGAATCCAAGATGAAGGAGAAGATTTCAGAACATGTCATGACATATCCCTTGCTGGTCATCTAGGCTTTTACAAGAAATATAAATAGGTAAGAGAACACTTTTCATGGAAAGGGCTTAAGAAGGATGTGTTGTAACTTGTAACATGTAAGAGAGTGTAAGGAACATCAACAAAACAGGGTAGAATGTGTTTTCCTAGTTGGATTGTTGCAACCACTACCTATCTCAAATAAAAAATGAGAAAGTATATCCATGGATTTTATTGCAGTGTTTCCCAAGGTGCGAGCAAAAGATTCTCTGTATGTGTTTGTTAATATGCTTATGATAGATGCACATTTCATGCCATACCTTCAGAATTTAAGTCTCCTCAAGTAGCAGACCTATTTTTTCAGGAAATTTTCAGACTTCATGGACTGGTAAGGAACATTGTAATGATAGGGACATCTGGCTTCTTACTTTTCTTTTGGCAAGAATTCTTCTATTTGATAGAAACTAAAATTGACACCAAGCACTAGCTATCATCCACAAATTGATAGACAAACAAAAATCGTGAACAAATAGATAGAAGACTATTTAAGAAATCATGTCATGGGACAACAATCAACATGGGTCAAGTGGTTCTGCTTAGGAGAGTATTGCTACAAGACAACTTGTCATATGTCCATTGGTATGACTCCCTTTTTTAAGCACTCTACGGTTGATGGTACTTGATTTTATGGATTAATTTTGATTGATAGTACATTTATGGATTTGATTTTGATTGATAGTAGAGTGCCAAGTGCAAAAGATGTGATACTACAAAGTAAGGATATTTTGGAAGTTCTCAAGGATAATTTGCAGCTGGCTCAAATCAGAAAAAGCTATATGCTAATGTGCATTGAACTGAAAGGGTTTTTGAGGTGGGAGATATGGTGTTTTTGAGGTTGCAGCTGTATGCACAATCCTCTATCAAAGGGAATGGAGCTGAGAAGCTGAAACCATGTTTTTATGGATGCTACAAGGTGATGAGGAAGGTTGGTGCTAGGAGCTTCCAACTAGAAGCAGAATCCACAATACATTTCATGTTTCATGCCTCAAAAATGCAAATTAATTTTTGAACATGAGACTATTGGATGTAAGAAGAAAATGAGAAATAAGACCATTCCTGAATTTCTGATAAAGTGGAAAGGAATTCCCCTTGACGATGCAACATGGGAGGGGGATGAGATTTTTGAACATCCCAACTTGAAATTGCTCGAGGACAAGCAATTAGCGTTAGGAGGATTGTGATGACCTCGACTTCCAATAGTCAGTCCTAATGTTTAGTAATTAAAATTTTAATAAATGAAATTCAATGTTAGTTTTGGGCCGACCTAGTAAATGAAATTATAGAATATTTTAATTAGTTTGGGCTGACCTAGTATGATGTTAGCTTAACAAATAAATAAATAATTTAATAAATATGTTGGCTCTAAGGCCAGCCTGTGCTTATGGTAGTTAAACCAAGCCAATGCACTTGTATATATATTGTCTATTGTAGTTGGTGAGGGCATCAAAATGTTATATCTACTTTTGTATTAAACGAATGCACAATGAGCTTGGACGACCAACTAAGCTCCTCACAGCTGGCATGATGAAACCCTTACCGATCCTTCCTACTCATCTCATAATTACTTGGTTCATTCATTTGCTCAGATTGCTGGTACCTTACATCTCCTTCGTAATTGGGCTCATAGTTTGAAGACTCTTTGGGGCTTGCCATGGACTTGCTGAACTTGTGACTCGTGGCTTGTCAAGTTGACTCGCCACAGACACGTGCAGAAAAAGGACTCCCAAGTTTTTGTTTGGGACTCGCATGGGTCCCGTATTATTATTGCAATTTCAGAGACCTGAAGGGCTTTACAAGGACACGGTAGACAGCCTAAGCATTGGAAGCAGAGGGAGATCTTCAAAGCTGAACTTAGACTGTTATATACCCAACCATTCACTGTACTTAGGGCAACTAGAGTACTTATGAGAACTCTGAAAATCACATGTAAGTCTGCAGATCTGAACTGTAGACCTTCTGGATAGGTGTTTGAATAAGAAAGTTGATTGTAATTAAGGTGTCTACAGCTTAGTCCTGTAATGATGCATTTATAATTGAGAAAATATTTTTGAGTTGCATGATTTTGTTGGGTAAATAAGATAATGAATTTCATTTACTGTTGAGTTTTGCAATCATTTGTAAGTCAACATATTTCACTTTAGGGGCATATCAATGTGCCTCATCTACAGTACGAACTTTTACCAATGCAAGCTCATCGTAAAGTCTAAATTTAGGCCTATTTACATACTAGGCTGCCGCTTGCCCTTCAATCTCTTGTATATCCGTTTGAATGTGAAGCCTCATAAATTGTTCAGAAGAAGTTTGCATTGATTGATTTATTTGTTTTAAATTCTGAAATTCTTTTAAATGATTTTTGTTGGTGATCTTAGGGCAAAAAACTGTCTTTCAGATGTTTTAGCAGCTTAGGCCAAAGATGAATTATATCTTTTCCCTATCTTACTCTTCAATTCTGTACACTTTCCCACCATAGGGCTGCATGCGATTTCAGCTTTGGAGGCAACAATTTTTACTGTATCTTCGTCTCTGTCTTCCATTTCATAGTATTTCTTCTACTGTTCGATACACTCTTACAATATGCCAGGGTTAAGCTCTCCTGTGAAATCTGAAATATCTAGCTTTACCTTAGAGTTCTGTTTTGTCAATGCCTCAATAAGACTCTCCGTAAGATCTGATATCCTAATAGCATTCTCCAAGTTCTCTGGTTCTTCTTCAGACTCATCCAATTTAAAGCTTTCGTCTCTCTAATCTTCGAAACACTTCACCAGTGTTCCTTTGAGTGCCTGCATTCTTCCTAGCTCTCTCTTATCTCCCAATTGACGTGGACTCTCCTGTAGGCCATTGCAAATTTCTCTGATACCAAAACTGATGCAAATAGCACCGCCATGCCTAGAAGTTCTCACTTGAAGAATTATTAAAAAAGGACTGGAAATGCATTCAATTGTTTCAAACAGCCATAGACACAGAAAAATAGCTAAAAGCAACAGTAATCTGCGACCTGTGCTTCCATTAATCTCTGAAAAGGTAAATGCAGAGCAACAAGATAGATTCTTTCTATGCTGAAAACAAAAAAATTATTTATATTGCTCCCATACTCACCTCTACCAAAAATGGAGCATTATTTGGCCCTTTGTTAAGAAACAAAACAAAACTCACAGCTTTTCTCCACTTATAGCAGCTGGAAAGTGGCAAAAAAGAAAAACCCAAAAATAGAAGACAAAAAGAAATGGAAGAATAAATGGTCTGCAAGAAGCCACCAGTATTTCTGCATTAGTTATGAGAAGATTCCATCAGATCAGATCAATCTGATAAATTAAAAAGAAAGCATCAGGGTGCAAATCTCCAGGTGGTGTCATCTACTTATTCATCCCTGCTAATAATATAGCTTAAAATGCCTGTGGTGCCATGTTAAACTATAAAAATAAATATATTTATTTAATTATATTCATGATGTTGTAATCGTGTCTCTATAACTCGTAGAAACAAAAAAACAGGTCTTTATATTTATGATGTGTGATAATCACATGCTATTTTGAATGATGATATATTTATTTTCATTTGACAGGCGTGCATTGCACAATCTAAACTTGTGGCATCCATTAGATTTGGAGCTATTGGCTTAGGAATATAATTCCCTTAAAGTGTTAAACAAGTATTTCAAGGCATCCAATAAAATCTCTTCAATAATGAAAATATCTATTTAAGAAACAGATATAAAATAAACGGATTTAACTTTTTCCTAACTTGCCAAAGGATATTAGGATCCCATACAAGCATCACCATAACAAAAATGCTTGTAAAATTTTACTCTAAGCATGATGGAGACTGTGCATGCTCTTTGTTGTTTGATTCTGGGAAATAGGATGCATATTTCAGAATTTTTGTTTAAAGCTGAGCCATCCTTCTAACGTGGCAGAACCGGTTTGCAAAACAGAACTATTGATTAATCTTCGAATTAAGTTTTTACTTTGGCGTTATTCGAATTTGTCTTCTGCGGCTAAGAAAACAATTGTTAATTTGTCAAAGCACCATTCACCGCCGATTTGAATAGAAGGTACTCTCGAAATGTCTTACCTTTTATCGGGCTGGGACACAGGTTTTGACATCAATGAGATGTGATTTCATTGAAGATGAGATCTAGGTTTGTATTTCTGCATTGGTGTTTTCATTTTAGCACATTAATATTGTAAATGCAGAGTGTACTCCTTTCAGATTTGATAGTTGATAGATTGCAATTAATATTTCTGAATATATGATTTATGATTCTAATGGAGACTGTGTTTTGCAGGGCCAAACAAGGCTAGAATGTTCGATCATGATAATTAATAGTGAGGTGGTAAACTGATATATCTCATTGTTGATTCTTTATCTGATGATGCTATAATTTCAACACTCCCTCTTAGTTAGGGAAGATAAAGAGTATGAATATTATAATGAACTCTGCGAGCACATTACCATACTAATAGCTATCACATAACTCGTGATGAGATCTATATCACCTAATCTCGTGATATGAAGTATCACCTATCTCGTGATACTAAAGGATATAATATACTCAAGAACATTACATTCTCCTCATATATCCTAGTTATGGTATGTGCATTGGCATTAAGTCACATAATGTCTACCATAACAAATCATGACAAATCCATGAATAATGATATCAAGTCACATGATATCAATCTATTGAACATTATAAGATTGTCACCTTATAGTGTGAAATAAAGTGTTCATTATCTAAAAGATCACCACCTTTCAAAAATGTACACAAGGGGTGGGGCCCATAAAGTCATAGAGTCACACATATGGCAAGAAGTTTATACATTAAACATTTTATATATTAGTACAGATACATATAATACTTACATTTCAATCATACCAAGACTCTTTCTGTAGTGTTCAAATTTTACTCCGGAGAGAGGTTTGGTAAGTATGTCTGTTGTCTGATCTTTTGCATTGATATACTCCAACTAGATTACATTCCTTTCTACCATGTCTCTTACATAGTGATAAGGAATTTCAATATTCTTAGATCTATCATGAAATATTGGATTCACTAAAAGCTTAATACAACTTTGATTATCACAGTGGATAATAGTAGGCTTCAGAGGCTCACCAAATAATCCCATAGGCAATTTTCTGAGCCATATTACTTCTCTTGCAGCCATAGAAGTGTTAAGGAATATAAATCAGGAGATAAGATATATACTCTGAAAATATGTAGTAGAATACAATTGCCTTGGTTATTGATTGATTCTACAAAAAAAATACAATGACTATATATATTGAATCTGAAGAATGCAATTATGAAGAGACATGACTTATCATATAATATAATATAAGAAGTCATGACTGTTCATATACATTAACTAAGATTATCATTTTAATGCACAATAGACAAATCGTATTAAACCGACAGTCACGATAATCTTTTAACATAATATATATAACTATGTTTATCATATAACATAAGCGGACAATCACGATACTATCGTGACTGTCATATACTAACAGTCCGATAGTATCGTGACTGTTCGTATATGCAATCACGATAGTATTGTGACATCCTTAGTATGCAGGCCGATAACCATAGTTTATTCGATTCAATAACATTTGCAGTATTCCATTGAATATATATATATATATATATATATATATATATATATATATATATATATATATATATATATATATATATATATATATATATATATATATATATATATATATATGATTGTCTCATGGTTTATTAAACACGAACGAACAATACTTTAACACTCCCTCTTGAGAGAGGGTTTAATAGAATTTGTAGAACTTTTCATATCATGATGTCTGGCCCAATCCAAGACACTTAAAAGGTGTCTGTCATGATGAGTTATTACACAGTAATAATGTAAATGTTAAGATGTCCGGTCCTATCCGGGACAAACCCTTTCGGGAGTCGATCCTAACAACTTTATTACCCAACAAGTAACAAGATGTCCGGTCCTATCCGAGACAAACCCTTATGGGAGTTGATCTTGAACTTTATTACCCAACAAGTAATAATATAAGCAACAAGATGTTCGGTCCTATCCGGGACAAACCCTTACGGGAGTCGATCTTGAAGCCTGGTTACTATTGTCAAGATCGTCACCTTGACATAGTAACCTATATACACAGAAGATCATCATCTTCACAATTTTGAAATATTTCAATATTTTATTCAAGAATAAAAAATGTACATTACATTCAGATTTTGATCAAACCAATTTTCCTTCTGAAGAAATCTGTCTTTACTTTTGCAAGAGGTTTAGTAAAGATATCTGCATTTTGTTCTTCAGTACTGATATAGACCAGTTTAATGATCTTTCTGTCTACCATATCTCTCACATAGTGATATGGGATCTCTATGTGTTTTGACCAATAGTGGATACTAAGTTTACGTAGAGACATGTCACTATATGATATGTTTCATAGGGTTTAATCAATATGTAATACTAAGTTCAGAATGATCCTAATATGATTCATACGGATACTAAGAAATCATATATTACATAATTCGAGATATGAAGTATCACCTAACATGTGATACCCAATTTTCAATATCACCTAACATGTGATATGAGGAATCACCTGACATGTGATACCCAATTTTACATATCACCTTGTTATGAGGAATCACCTTAGACTTCTCTCTCAAGGAGAAGAATGCAATAACATACAAGATGATAGATGAAACTCCTTTTCATCTAAGGCTTCATTCTCCAACATGTGAAGGTTTGTCTCCATGGGTGTAGCTAAAGGTTTACAATCTGTTATACCAAATCTGTTCAGAATGTCAAAAATGTATTTCTTTTGATTTAGGAGAATGTGATCTTTCTTTTGAATAACTTCAAGACCTAAGAACCAGTGAAGAAGGCCCATATCCTTCATGTCAAATTCAGCTACTAGATCTTTTTTACATTTATTAATCAGATAGTCTTCTCCTATAATGAGTAAGTCATCGACATAGAGAACTAGAATCAGGGATTGCTTCTTCATTATTTATAGGTGCTGAATTCATGTTTGAATTGTTATCCTCCCTCTCTTTCTCAAGTGAGAGATCTCTATCAAAATCTATAGAGATGTTATCTTCATTATCTGTAGATAAGAAGTTTTCTTCAAATTTAACGTCTCTGCTTATTTCTACTGATTTCTGACCAGGTATAAGGATTCGATATCCTTTAGAGTCCTTGCTGTGGCCTTAGAAAATACCTCTCTTGCCAAAAGGTTCTAATTTAGACATTTTCTCTTTTGGTACGAGTATATACACAGGACAGCCAAACACCCTTAAGTGACTTAAGTCAGGTTTAACTCCTGTGAATACTTCTTCTGGTGTGGTGTTTTCTAGTATAGCATGAGGACATATGTTTTGAATATAACTTGCAGTGTTAGCGGCTTTTGCCCAATATGATATGTGAATATTTTGATCATGCATCATGGCCTTTGCTGCTTCAATGATGGTCCTATTCTCCCTTTCTACTACTCCATTTTGTTGAGGATTATAAGCTACAGTATACTCCCTCTTAATCCCAACAGATTTATAATAGTTTTTGAAGTTATAAGAGGTGAATTCCCCACCATTGTCTGATCTAAGAATTTTAATTTTCTTACTAGTGCTTTGAGTTCTTGAAATTTGGCTAGAACATCAACTGACTCTTTAAGTTTAAAAAAATATATCCATGTTTTCCTTGAATAGTCATCCACAAGGATTAAATAATATAGAGCACCAGAGAAGGAAGGGGTAGACATAGGTACGCACACATCAGTATGGATGAGTTCTAGAATGTTATTTGACTTATGTCCTCTTGTGGGAAAAGATCCTTTAATGTTCTTCCTAACACACATCCCTTACAAATGTTAGAGTGTTCAGATTTCAGAGAAGGTATGCCAGAGGTGATCTTAAGAAATGTTGGAAGGGCACTATATCTAATGTGACCTAGTCTTTTGTGCCAAATCTCATTATCCTGTATCTTTGATCAGCTAGTCCAGAAATAGAGATTAAATTCCTTTTTATTCCTAGCACATACAAAACTTCTTTCAACTGAAGGGTTACTCCATCTCTTATCTTTATCAACCAGGTCCCAATTCCTTTTACCGGATAAGAAGAGTTGTCACCAATAGTTACCTCTTTTGAAAACTCCCTCTCAATCTGATATCAATCCTACTTTTCCTACAAGAACATCCTCGGAAAAAAATCAAGGCAAAAATAGCTCTTATAGTATGTTATAGAAATACGAATAAGAGGGAGACTACCATAATAGTCAAGGATAATTTTGGATAATGATATAAGATCATTTCAATGTAACATAGATAAAGTTCTAATTTTAATATATACCTTGAATATATATATATATATATATATATATATATATATATATATATATATATATATATATATATATATATATATATATATATATATATATATATATATATATATATATATATATATATATATATATATATATATTCAATCTTCTAAGTATATATCTTTAATCTATGATTTTAGATACTATTACTTTATATACATATATAATCACCATATACTTTCGGTTATACTATCTCATATAATATAACTACCAAATAATTATTAATGATAACACATTTATGAAATGTAACAAGGCATACCTTTTATACCCACCTTTACCCTCGGTTATATGGTTAGTGCACAATGGTTACTATGTCAAGGTTTTGAATAGAGTGCTAAGACTTCATCGTTCCTATCTCTACTTAGAATTTCTGACATAAAAATGTTGGCAGCATAGTGTCCAGATACTCGGCTTCTGAGAAAAGCACTCACCAACGATCTAGGTGGCTTCATAATTGATGCGGGCACTTGAAGGGCCGACCACCATACATGGGCTTCACATCTGTTTCTACCAGCCTGTCTACTCATGCCTTCCCTTTCTCGATGTAGCTATCATGCATGGCACCAGTCAACAGTTCACAGAAACCATAGACAGTTTGAGTACCCACATCTTTGACTTTACTTTCTTGTGATCGGCATATTCGGACACACTGAAAGCAGAAAGACCAATATTTCCATTTTCTTTCACAGTGAAATACGGGCCACATACATCTCCACCCTTCCAGCGGAATCACTTTTAGCAACGAGCATGAGTTTTTTTTTTTTTTTTGATCGACGGTTTACTTGAGTGAGGTTATTTGATCCAGTGCAAGCCAACAACAACTCCAAATCACGACACCTCACATCGGTGATCATTAGAGAGTTTTCCAACAAAAAAAATGGCGCATGTAGTTTTGTGTGGAGGCGACTTTATTGGCAAGGTGGTATATGTTTATTCCCAACAGTGGCAAGAAATCCTTTACCAAGGAGCGTTTTCTCTAACCGGCATCAAAGGGTCACTCTTGTATGCTTCCCATCACCATCACCAACATTTCTTGAGATCCAACAAAGCTTGTGATGAAGGGTGCTCCCCTTAATACCACAAACACATAACAGAAATAGAGAAACAACAACAATATGCAAGAACAGAAAATTGGCTTCTTATTATCTCCACAAATGTGGAATTACAAACTTTCAGAATTACAATATGCAAAGCCACATGGGCATTCCCTTACAATATTCTGTAGGACAAAGCCTCGAATCAATACCCAGATCTACTACCCAGAACTATTCTGAACTGCCTAAGACAATAATACAGCCTTCCTTATATAGGCAATTTTCCACCGCCTGGGAAGGTTTCAGAATTTTAGCCAATAAGGCCGACCAAACTTAGAATTATTATTTTTATTTTACATTTCATTACATCATAGTCGGCTCAAAATAAATTTTGAAACCCGAACAGAAATTTTGAAGAAAAATCATTTTCCGCCATTTCAGGTGACCCAAATTCCGAAGACCATAAGTCATCACCAGTTGACCCGATTGACTATTGTAACCCCATTTCGGAAAGGGCGCGAGGAGCTCTACAACACTTGAATTAAGCAAGCTTCATTCAGCCCAAAATTCGACCTCATCCGTGGCCTCTAAAGCCTTCAAAACTGAGTTCGAAGTTTCTGTACCCTGCTGCCAATACCGAAAATCTTCAATATCTTCCAATATACACTTGATCTGGCAATGAAACTTTACTGGCAGACTTATATGACCAAAATGAACCTCCAAGAAAGAAATCAGATCATTCTGAGCACATACAAAAATTACCAAAAATAGTAACTTTCCATAAATAGCAGTTCTGCACAAAATAGCCCTTATTGAATACAAAAAAATAGAAATATTTTTGGGTGATGCAAGATTGCTCTTACACCCAGGATGCTCCTGCATCAGACACCCGGGGTAATTTGAGAAGTGACCCTGTCACAACTCAGGTGTGCAGAGGAAAACCAAGATGGCTAATCTCCTCCTTTGTCAGCCATGATGAATCTTCAACAGGTCGTCCTTTCCATTTGACCAGATATTCTTCATATATCCTGTTCCTTGTGCTTCTGCCAATACGACTGTCCAGTATATCTTCGATCTCCTTAGTGTCTGAACTAGTTGCTGGAATACTCCACTGTGCTGCTGTGATCTCATCTTCAACACCTCCTTCATGATACTCTGTCAGGTCTGAAATGTTAAACACTGGTGAAATATTTAGCTCAGTAGGCAATTCTACCTCATATGCATTTCCTGAATCATGTTTCTTCAGTATCCTACATGGTCCAAACTTCTTCATTTTCAGCTTGTTATATGTACCAACTGGAAACCGCTCCTTCCGCAAATGAACCATGACTTCATCACCAACTTGAAATTCCTTATACCTCCTTTTCTCATCTGCCTTAGCCTTATACTGTGCGTTCATCTTAGTAATATGCTTCCTCACCTCCTCATGGATGTTCTTCAAGTGTTCTGCAAAATCCTCAGCTTCAGCACTACTTATTTCTCCTTTATCTATCTTCCTCAATTCAGATGCATTTCTTGGACTACTTCCATATACAATCTGAAATGGTGATTTACCAGTGCTCCTGTTGACAGAATTATTGTATGCAAATTCTGCCTGTGGTAAAATCAAATCCCATCCTGTTGGCTTATCTCCAACCAAACATCTCAGCAAATTTCCCAAACTCCTATTCACCACCTCTGTTTGTCCATCAAACTGTGGATGATGTGATGAACTGAACTTCAAATCTGTCTTTAACTTCTTCCACAATGTACGCCAGAAATATCCAACAAACTTAGTGTCCCGATCTGAAACTATGGTCTTTGGCAAACCATGAAGTCTCACTACTTCTCTGAAAAACAATTCTGCTACATGAACAGCATCATTAGTCTTCTTGCAGGGAATGAAATGTGCCATCTTTGAAAATCTGTCAACTACCACAAAAATTGAATCGTGTCCCCGCTGTGTCCTCGGTAAACCAAGAACAAAGTCCATACTGATATCCTCCCAAGGCTTCTCTGGTATAGGTAATGGCTGATACAACCCTGTATTCTGCTTCACTCCTTTCGCCATCTGACATACTCTGCAGCTCTGTACAAACTTCTTCACATCTTGCTGCAATTGTGGCCAATAATAATTCTCACCAACCAAAGCAAGGGTTTTATCACGACCAAAGTGTCCAGCCAATCCTCCACTATGCTTCTCCTTGATGAGATTCTCCCTCATAGAACTTCGTGGAATGCACAACTGACTCCCTCTGAATAGCATATCATCCTGGATGATGAAATCCAACCATTTCGTCCTGTCTAGAGTAACAGGTTCTTTACAAGCTTTCCAAGCTTCACCAAAATCAGGATCCTCTGGATACAAATTCTTGAGCTCCTTGAACCCAACCACTTCAATCTGCATTTCTGTCAACAGTAGTTGCCTTCTACTAAGAGCATCTGCAACCCTATTAGACTTTCCACTCCTGTGTTTCAAAACAAATGTATAACTCTGCAAAAATTCAACCCATTTCAAATGCCTTTGATTCAACTTTCCTTGACTATTCAAATATTGCAAAGCTTGATGATCAGTATACAAAACAAACTCCTTAGGAAGCAAATAGTGTCTCCACTTCTTTAATGCTTGAACTATAGCATAAAATTCCTGATCATAAACAGAATATTTTCTCTTGGCATCATTCAACTTCTCACTGAAATAAGCAATAGGTTTACCTTCTTGGCTCATAACAGCTCCTATTGCAGTACCACTAGCATCACAATCTACTTGAAACACCTTATTAAAATCTGGAAGTGCTAAAATAGGTTGTTCTGTAACTTTTTGTTTCAACAATTGAAAACTCTTTTCTGCCCCATTAGTCCACTTAAACTCTTTTCTATCCCCTCTCATTGTTTCAGTCAAGGGTCCACAAATACTGCTAAAATTTCTAATAAACTTTCTGTAAAAGCTAGCTAGACCATGAAAAGATCTTACCTCAGTAGCATTCCTTGGAGTAGGCCATTCAAGGATAGCCTGTACCTTCTCTGGGTCTATTTTTAGACCTTCTCCTGAAACTACAAACCCCAAATACACCAACTCTTTCTTCACAAAACTGCACTTCTTCAAATTAATCAACAATTTCTCTTCTCTCAGCTTCTCAAATACCATACGAATATGCATCATATGCTCCTCCAATGTCATACTAAAGATCAGAATATCATCTAGGTAAACAATGACAAACTTACCTAGAAATTCTTTCAGAACCTCGTTCATGAGCCGCATGAAAGTGCTCGGTGCATTGGTTAGCCCAAAAGGCATGACTAACCACTCATACAGTCCTTCCTTTGTCTTGAAGGCAGTCTTCCATTCATCTCCTTCTCTGATCCGAATCTGATGATATCCACTTTTCAGATCTATCTTTGAAAAATACACAGCTCCACTCAAACAGTCCATAATATCATCCATTCGTGGCAATGGAAACCTGTACTTGATTGTGATCTTGTTTATTGCCCTAGAATCTGTACACATCCTCCACTCTCCATTCTTCTTTGGTGCTAATACCGCTGGTACAGCACAGGGGCTCAGACTCTCACGGATCAATCCTTTCTGTAGCAGTTCATGTACTTGTCTGTTCAACTCCTCACTTTCTGTAAGTGTCATTCTGTGTGCTGCCTTATTCGGCAAACTCGCTCCTGGGATCAAATCCATTTGATGACTGATCTTCCTGACTGGTGGTAATCCATCAGGCATGTTATCGGATACAATATCCTGAAACTCATTCAACAAATCTGCAACTTCTACAGGAACATCTTCTACTTCCTCTTTACCAGCTTTTGGAATTAAAGAAAAACATACATGCTCATGCCTCATACCATCTAGGAAATTTCTTCCATCAACAAAAGTTATCCTTGCATTACCACATACCTTTTCTTCAGTCTCCTTCAATGGTTTTAGCTTATGTCGCACTCCATCCTTTGTCAGGGAATAGGTATTCGCACGGCCATCATGTACAGCACATCTGTCAAACTGCCATGGTCTACCCAACAACATATGACATGCATCCATAGATATGATATCACACAATACCTCATCTTGGTATCCGCCAATCTTGAACTTCACCAGGCATTGTTCATTGACCATGACCTTGTGGTCATCTTGTACCCAGGCAATCCGATATGGATGTGGGTGTTTCTGTCTCTTGAGCTTCAACTTTGTCACCATCTTTTCTGACACCAAATTGTCAGTGCTTCCACTATCGATAATCACATTACAACATTTACCTTCACACTTGCACCTGGTGCGAAACAAGCTCCTCCTTTGCTCAGGCTCATTCTCACCACTCAACAGGACTCTTCTGTTAATCAACGTTTCTCCTCTTTCAGCATCTTCAGAATTTGATGATCTGGCATCTTCATCTACATGTGCAATTCTGGCCTGGCCTTCATTTCTCCTGTCTGTTCTGCCTTGGCACTGAGGACATTCAAATGCCCTATGACCTTCTTCTCCATAGTGAAAACATGTTCCACGGAAGCCACCTCTTCCAGATCCTTGTCCTCTTCCTCTTCCTCTTTGATCTCTATTATTCTGATCCTGGAAGCGATTGGAATTATTTCCTCGCTGATTCTGACTGCTACTAGCCTCATCTTTCTTTTTCGGATCTTCATTTCGGCCACCATATGACCGTCCACCAGATCGTCCACCGCGACCTCTTCCGTTTTGTCTGCTCTCAAACTTCTTGTTCAGCTTTTCCTCTACTTTTAGGGCAAACTGGTATGCCTCCTCAATACTGTTCATTCGAACCAGATTCAGCTCCTCCTGAATGCTTGGCCTTAACCCATTAAGGTATCGGGCAACTTTCTCCTTATCAGCTTCTGCATGGCCTGTTCTGATGAGAAGTCGATAGAACTCCTCTGTATACTCCTGAACAGATCTTCCTGCTTGCTTCAAACTTTGCATTTTCTTTAGTAGATTAAGCTCATAATCAACAGGAATGAACTGTCGCTTCAATTTATCCACCATCCGATCGCATCTTGTGATTTTATCTTTCCCTCTTCTATTTCGCTCCAGTTGAATTTCTTGCCACCAGATCTTCGCATGACCTTTCAGTCTGGCCTTCGCAAATTTGACCCTATCAGGATCCTCAACATCTTCATACTCAAAATATTCCTCACATTCATTGATCCAGTCGATCAATTCCTCTGGGTTAAGATTTCCAGAAAATGTAGGAACCCCAATCTTAGGTCTTTTCCCAATCTTGGAAATCGCCCGAAAAAGTCTTTCTTCCTCATGGTTCACAATTTCAACTTCTCCTTCTTGATATTCTTCTTCGGCTTCATCCTCACTTTCGTCTCTGACATTATGATTCATTCCTCTGTGAATCTCTTCTTGCAATGCTCGCACTTGTCTCTGCAGCTCTCTAACCTCAGGTGTTACAACACCAGCTCTTCCGCCACGTTCCCTTCGTGGAGGCATTTTCGCGATGCACGCTGAAACCCTAGCCACGGTCCTGGTGCAAACTGCCTCACAGTCGGCGATCTGTTTACACACTCAAGAACTCCTGCTCTGATACCACTTGATGAAGGGTGCTCCCCATAATACCACAAACACATAACAGAAATAGAGAAACAACAACAATATGCAAGAACAGAAAATTGGCTTCTTATTATCTCCACAAATGTGGAATTACAAACTTTCAGAATTACAATATGCAAAGCCACATGGGCATTCCCTTACAATATTCTATAGGACAAAGCCTCGAATCAATACTCAGATCTACTACCCAGAACTATTCTGAACTGCCTAAGACAATAATACAGCCTTCCTTATATAGGCAATTTTCCACCGCCTGGGAAGGTTCCAGAATTTTAGCCAATAAGGCCGACCAAACTTAGAATTATTTTTTTTATTTTACATTTCATTACATCATAGTCGGCTCAAAATAAATTTTGAAACCTGAACAGAAATTTTGAAGAAAAATCATTTTCCGCCATTTCAGGTGACCCAACTTCCGAAGACCATAAGTCATCACCAGTTGACCCGATTGACTATTGTAACCCCATTTCAGAAAGGGCGCGAGGAGCTCTACAACGCTTGAATTAAGCAAGCTTCATTCAGCCCAAAATTTGACCTCATCCGGGGCCTCTAAAGCCTTCAAAACTGAGTTCGAAGTTTCTGTACCCTACTGCCAATACCGAAAATCTTCAATATCTTCCAATATACACTTGATCTGGCAATGAAACTTTACTGGCAGACTTATATGACCAAAATGAACCTCCAAGAAAGAAATCAGATCATTCTGAGCACATACAAAAATTACCAAAAATAGTAACTTTCCATAAATAGCAGCTCTGCACAAAATAGCCCTTATTGAATACAAAAAAATAGAAATATTTTTGGGTGATGCAAGATTGCTCTTACACCCAGGATGCTCCTCCATCAGACACCCGGGGTAATTTGAGAAGTGACCCTGTCACGACTCAGGTGTGCAGAGGAAAACCAAGATGGCTAATCTCCTCCTTTGTCAGCCATGATGAATCTTCAACAGGTCGTCCTTTCCATTTGACCAGATATTCTTCATATATCCTGTTCCTTATGCTTCTGCCAATACGACTGTCCAGTATATCTTCGATCTCCTTAGTGTCTGAACTAGTTGCTGGAATACTCCACTGTGCTGCTGTGATCTCATCTTCAACACCTCCTTCATGATACTCTGTCAGGTTTGAAATGTTAAACACTGGTGAAATATTTAGCTCAGTAGGCAATTCTACCTCATATGCGTTTCCTGAATCATGTTTCTTCAGTATCCTACATGGTCCAAACTTCTTCATTTTCAGCTTGTTATATGTACCAACTGGAAACCGCTCCTTCCGCAAATGAACCATGACTTCATCACCAACTTGAAATTCCTTATACCTCCTTTTCTCATCTGCCTTAGCCTTATACTGTGCGTTCATCTTAGTAATATGCTTCCTCACCTCCTCATGGATGTTCTTCAAGTGTTCTGCAAAATCCTCAGCTTCAGCACTACTTATTTCTCCTTTATCTATCTTCCTCAATTCAGATGCATTTCTTGGACTACTTCCATATACAATCTGAAATGGTGATTTACCAGTGCTTCTGTTGACAGAATTATTGTATGCAAATTCTGCCTGTGGTAAAATCAAATCCCATCCTGTTGGCTTATCTCCAACCAAACATCTCAGCAAATTTCCCAAACTCCTATTCACCACCTCTGTTTGTCCATCAGTCTGTGGATGATGTGATGAACTGAACTTCAAATCTGTCTTTAACTTCTTCCACAATGTACGCCAGAAATATCCAACAAACTTAGTGTCCCGATCTGAAACTATGGTCTTTGGCAAACCATGAAGTCTCACTACTTCTCTGAAAAACAATTCTGCTACATGAACAGCATCATTAGTCTTCTTGCAGGGAATGAAATGTGCCATCTTTGAAAATCTGTCAACTACCACAAAAATTGAATCGTGTCCCCGCTGTGTCCTCGGTAAACCAAGAACAAAGTCCATACTGATATCCTCCCAAGGCTTCTCTGGTATAGGTAATGGCTGATACAACCCTGTATTCTGCTTCACTCCTTTCGCCATCTGACATACTCTGCAGCTCTGTACAAACTTCTTCACATCTTGCTGCAATTGTGGCCAATAATAATTCTCACCAACCAAAGCAAGGGTTTTATCACGATCAAAGTGTCCAGCCAATCCTCCACTATGCTTCTCCTTGATGAGATTCTCCCTCATAGAACTTCGTGGAATGCACAACTGACTCCCTCTGAATAGCATATCATCCTGGATGATGAAATCCAACCATTTCGTCCTGTCTAGAGTAACAGGTTCTTTACAAGCTTTCCAAGCTTCACCAAAATCAGGATCCTCTGGATACAAATTCTTGAGCTCCTTGAACCCAACCACTTCAATCTGCATTTCTGTCAGCAGTAGTTGCCTTCTGCTAAGAGCATCTGCAACCCTATTAGACTTTCCACTCCTGTGTTTCAAAACAAATGTATAACTCTGCAAAAATTCAACCCATTTCAAATGTCTTTGATTCAACTTTCCTTGACTATTCAAATATTGCAAAGCTTGATGATCAGTATACAAAACAAACTCCTTAGGAAGCAAATAGTGTCTCCACTTCTTTAATGCTTGAACTATAGTATAAAATTCCTGATCATAAACAGAATATTTTCTCTTGGCATCATTCAACTTCTCACTGAAATAAGCAATAGGTTTACCTTCTTGGCTCATAACAGCTCCTATTGCAGTACCACTAGCATCACAATCTACTTGAAACACCTTATTAAAATCTGGAAGTGCTAAAATAGGTTGTTCTGTAACTTTTTGTTTCAACAATTGAAAACTCTTTTCTGCCCCATTAGTCCACTTAAACTCTTTTCTATCCCCTCTCATTGTTTCAGTCAAGGGTCCACAAATACTGCTAAAATTTCTGATAAACTTTCTGTAAAAGCTAGCTAGACCATGAAAAGATCTTACCTCAGTAGCATTCCTTGGAGTAGGCCATTCAAGGATAGCCTGTACCTTCTCTGGGTCCATTTTTAGACCTTCTCCTGAAACTACAAACCCCAAATACACCAACTCTTTCTTCACAAAACTGCACTTCTTCAAATTAATCAACAATTTCTCTTCTCTCAGCTTCTCAAATACCATACGAATATGCATCATATGCTCCTCCAATGTCTTACTAAAGATCAGAATATCATCTAGGTAAACAATGACAAACTTACCTAGAAATTTTTTCAGAACCTCGTTCATGAGCCGCATGAAAGTGCTCGGTGCATTGGTTAGCCCAAAAGGCATGACTAACCACTCATACAGTCCTTCCTTTGTCTTGAAGGCAGTCTTCCATTCATCTCCTTCTCTAATCCGAATCTGATGATATCCACTTTTCAGATCTATCTTTGAAAAATACACAGCTCCACTCAAACAGTCCATAATATCATCCATTCGTGGCAATGGAAACCTGTACTTGATTGTGATCTTGTTTATTGCCCTAGAATCTGTACACATCCTCCACTCTCCATTCTTCTTTGGTGCTAATACCGCTGGTACAGGACAGGGGCTCAGACTCTCACGGATCAATCCTTTCTGTAGCAGTTCATGTACTTGTCTGTTCAACTCCTCACTTTCTGCAGGTGTCATTCTGTGTGCTGCCTTATTCGGCAAACTCGCTCCTGGGATCAAATCCATTTGATGACTGATCTTCCTGACTGGTGGTAATCCATCAGGCACGTTATCGAATACAATATCCTGAAACTCATTCAACAAATCTGCAACTTCTACAGGAACATCTTCTACTTCCTCTTTACCAGCTTTTGGAATTAAAGAAAAACATACATGCTCATGCCTCATACCATCTAGGAAATTTCTTCCATCAACAAAAGTTATCCTTGCATTACCACATACCTTTTCTTCAGTCTCCTTCAATGGTTTTAGCTTATGTCGCACTTCATCCTTTGTCAGGGAATAGGTATTCGCACGGCCATCATGTACAGCACATCTGTCAAACTGCCATGGTCTACCCAACAACATATAACATGCATCCATAGATATGATATCACACAATACCTCATCTTGGTATCCGCCAATCTTGAACTTCACCAGGCATTGTTCATTGACCATGACCTTGTGGTCATCCTGTACCCAGGCAATCCGATATGGATGTGGGTGTTTCTGTCTCTTGAGCTTCAACTTTGTCACCATCTCTTCTGACACCAAATTGTCAGTGCTTCCACTATCGATAATCACATCACAACATTTACCTTCACACTTGCACCTGGTGCGAAACAAGCTCCTCCTTTGCTCAGGCTCATTCTCACCACTCAACAGGACTCTTCTGTTAATCAACGTTTCTCCTCTTTCAGCATCTTCAGAATTTGATGATCTGGCATCTTCATCTACATGTGCAATTCTGGCCTGGCCTTCATTTCTCCTGTCTGTTCTGCCTTGGCGCTGAGGACATTCAAATGCCCTATGACCTTCTTCTCCACAGTGAAAACATGTTCCACGGAAGCCACCTCTTCCAGATCCTTGTCCTCTTCCTCTTCCTCTTTGATCTCTATTATTCTGATCCTGGAAGCGATTGGAATTATTTCCTCGCTGATTCTGACTGCTACTAGCCTCATCCTTCTTTTTCGGATCTTCATTTCGGCCACCATATGACCGTCCACCAGATCGTCCACCGCGACCTCTTCCGTTTTGTCTGCTCTCAAACTTCTTGTTCAGCTTTTCCTCTACTTTTAGGGCAAACTGGTATGCCTCCTCAATACTGTTCATTCGAACCAGATTCAGCTCCTCCTGAATGCTTGGCCTTAACCCATTAATGTATCGGGCAACTTTCTCCTTATCAGCTTCTGCATGGCCTGTTCTGATGAGAAGTCGATAGAACTCCTCTGTATACTCCTGAACAGATCTTCCTGCTTGCTTCAAACTTTGTATTTTCTTTAGTAGATCAAGCTCATAATCAACAGGAATGAACTGTCGCTTCAATTTATCCACCATCCGATCCCATCTTGTGATTTTATCTTTCCCTCTTCTATTTCGCTCCAGTTGAATTTTTTGCCACCAGATCTTCGCATGACCTTTCAGTCTGGC
This sequence comes from Chamaecyparis obtusa, assembly GCA_027943335.1. Lineage (NCBI taxonomy): Eukaryota > Viridiplantae > Streptophyta > Pinopsida > Cupressales > Cupressaceae > Chamaecyparis > Chamaecyparis obtusa. The sequence goes on from BSBK01008460.1 coordinate 58,828, forward strand.
CTTCGCAAATTTGACCCTATCAGGATCCTCAACATCTTCATACTCAAAATATTCCTCACATTCATTGATCTAGTCGATCAATTCCTCTGGGTTAAGATTTCCAGAAAATGTAGGAACCTCAATCTTAGGTCTTTTCCCAATCTTGGAAATCGCCCGAAAAAGTCTTTCTTCCTCATGGTTCACAATTTCAACTTCTCCTTCTTGATATTCTTCTTCGGCTTCATCCTCGCTTTCGTCTCTGACATTATGATTCATTCCTCTGTGAATCTCTTCTTGCAATGCTCGCACTTGTCTCTGCAGCTCTCTAACCTCAGGTGTTACAACACCAGCTCTTCCGCCACGTTCCCTTCGTGGAGGCATTTTCGCGATGCGCGCTGAAACCCTAGCCACGGTCCTGGTGCAAACTGCCTCACAGTCGGCGATCTGTTTACACACTCAAGAACTCCTGCTCTGATACCACTTGATGAAGGGTGCTCCCCTTAATACCACAAACACATAACAGAAATAGAGAAACAACAACAATATGCAAGAACAGAAAATTGGCTTCTTATTATCTCTACAAATGTGGAATTACAAACTTTCAGAATTACAATATGCAAAGCCACATGGGCATTCCCTTACAATATTCTGTAGGACAAAGCCTCGAATCAATACCCAGATCTACTACCCAGAACTATTCTGAACTGCCTAAGACAATAATACAGCCTTCCTTATATAGGCAATTTTCCACCGCCTGGGAAGGTTCCAGAATTTTAGCCAATAAGGCCGACCAAACTTAGAATTATTTTTTTTATTTTACATTTCATTACATCATAGTCGGCTCAAAATAAATTTTGAAACCCGAACAGAAATTTTGAAGAAAAATTATTTTCCACCATTTCAGGTGACCCAACTTCCGAAGACCATAAGTCATCACCAGTTGACCCGATTGACTATTGTAACCCCATTTCGGAAAGGGCGCGAGGAGCTCTACAACGCTTGAATCAAGCAAGCTTCATTCAGCCCAAAATTCGACCTCATCCGGGGCCTTTAAAGCCTTCAAAACTGAGTTCGAAGTTTCTGTACCCTGCTGCCAATACCGAAAATCTTCAATATCTTCCAATATACACTTGATCTGGCAATGAAACTTTACTGGCAGACTTATATGACCAAAATGAACCTCCAAGAAAGAAATCAGATCATTCTGAGCACATACAAAAATTACCAAAAATAGTAACTTTCCATAAATAGCAGCTCTGCACAAAATAGCCCTTATTGAATACAAAAAAATAGAAATATTTTTGGGTGATGCAAGATTGCTCTTACACCCAGGATGCTCCTGCATCAGACACCCGGGGTAATTTGAGAAGTGACCCTGTCACGACTCAGGTGTGCAGAGGAAAACCAAGATGGCTAATCTCCTCCTTTGTCAGCCATGATGAATCTTCAACAGGTCGTCCTTTCCATTTGACCAGATATTCTTCATATATCCTGTTCCTTGTGCTTCTGCCAATACGACTGTCCAGTATATCTTCGATCTCCTTAGTGTCTGAACTAGTTGCTGGAATACTCCACTGTGCTGCTGTGATCTCATCTTCAACACCTCCTTCATGATACTCTGTCAGGTCTGAAATGTTAAACACTGGTGAAATATTTAGCTCAGTAGGCAATTCTACCTCATATGCGTTTCCTGAATCATGTTTCTTCAGTATCCTACATGGTCCAAACTTCTTCATTTTCAGCTTGTTATATGTACCAACTGGAAACCGCTCCTTCCGCAAATGAACCATGACTTCATCACCAACTTGAAATTCCTTATACCTCCTTTTCTCATCTGCCTTAGCCTTATACTGTGCGTTCATTTTAGTAATATGCTTCCTCACCTCCTCATGGATGTTCTTCAAGTGTTCTGCAAAATCCTCAGCTTCAGCACTACTTATTTCTCCTTTATCTATCTTCCTCAATTCAGATGCATTTCTTGGACTACTTCCATATACAATCTGAAATGGTGATTTACCAGTGCTCCTGTTGACAGAATTATTGTATGCAAATTCTGCCTGTGGTAAAATCAAATCCCATCCTGTTGGCTTATCTCCAACCAAACATCTCAGCAAATTTCCCAAACTCCTATTCACCACCTCTGTTTGTCCATCAGTTTGTGGATGATGTGATGCACTGAACTTCAAATCTGTCTTTAACTTCTTCCACAATGTACGCCAGAAATATCCAACAAACTTAGTGTCCCGATCTGAAACTATGGTCTTTGGCAAACCATGAAGTCTCACTACTTCTCTGAAAAACAATTCTGCTACATGAACAGCATCATTAGTCTTCTTGCAGGGAATGAAATGTGCCATCTTTGAAAATCTGTCAACTACCACAAAAATTGAATCGTGTCCCCGCTGTGTCCTCGGTAAACCAAGAACAAAGTCCATACTGATATCCTCCCAAGGCTTCTCTGGTATAGGTAATGGCTGATACAACCCTGTATTCTGCTTCACTCCTTTCGCCATCTGACATACTCTGCAGCTCTGTACAAACTTCTTCACATCTTGCTGCAATTGTGGCCAATAATAATTCTCACCAACCAAAGCAAGGGTTTTATCACGACCAAAGTGTCCAGCCAATCCTCCACTATGCTTCTCCTTGATGAGATTCTCCCTCATAGAACTTCGTGGAATGCACAACTGACTCCCTCTGAATAGCATATCATCCTGGATGATGAAATCCAACCATTTCGTCCTGTCTAGAGTAACAGGTTCTTTACAAGCTTTCCAAGCTTCACCAAAATCAGGATCCTCTGGATACAAATTCTTGAGCTCCTTGAACCCAACCACTTCAATCTGCATTTCTGTCAGCAGTAGTTGCCTTCTGCTAAGAGCATCTGCAACCCTATTAGACTTTCCACTCCTGTGTTTCAAAACAAATGTATAACTCTGCAAAAATTCAACCCATTTCAAATGCCTTTGATTCAACTTTCCTTGACTATTCAAATATTGCAAAGCTTGATGATCAGTATACAAAACAAACTCCTTAGGAAGCAAATAGTGTCTCCACTTCTTTAATGCTTGAACTATAGCATAAAATTCCTGATCATAAACAGAATATTTTCTCTTGGCATCATTCAACTTCTCACTGAAATAAGCAATAGGTTTACCTTCTTGGCTCATAACAGCTCCTATTGCAGTACCACTAGCATCACAATCTACTTGAAACACCTTATTAAAATCTGGAAGTGCTAAAATAGGTTGTTCTGTAACTTTTTGTTTCAACAATTGAAAACTCTTTTCTGCCCCATTAGTCCACTTAAACTCTTTTCTATCCCCTCTCATTGTTTCAGTCAAGGGTCCACAAATACTGCTAAAATTTCTGATAAACTTTCTGTAAAAGCTAGCTAGACCATGAAAAGATCTTACCTCAGTAGCATTCCTTGGAGTAGGCCATTCAAGGATAGCCTGTACCTTCTCTGGGTCCATTTTTAGACCTTCTCCTGAAACTACAAACCCCAAATACACCAACTCTTTCTTCACAAAACTGCACTTCTTCAAATTAATCAACAATTTCTCTTCTCTCAGCTTCTCAAATACCATACGAATATGCATCATATGCTCCTCCAATGTCTTACTAAAGATCAGAATATCATCTAGGTAAACAATGACAAACTTACCTAGAAATTCTTTCAGAACCTCGTTCATGAGCCGCATGAAAGTGCTCGGTGCATTGGTTAGCCCAAAAGGCATGACTAACCACTCATACAGTCCTTCCTTTGTCTTGAAGGCAGTCTTCCATTCATCTCCTTCTCTGATCCGAATCTGATGATATCCACTTTTCAGATCTATCTTTGAAAAATACACAGCTCCACTCAAACAGTCCATAATATCATCCATTCGTGGCAATGGAAACCTGTACTTGATTGTGATCTTGTTTATTGCCCTAGAATCTGTACACATCCTCCACTCTCCATTCTTCTTTGGTGCTAATACCGCTGGTACAGCACAGGGGCTCAGACTCTCACGGATCAATCCTTTCTGTAGCAGTTCATGTACTTGTCTGTTCAACTCCTCACTTTCTGCAGGTGTCATTCTGTGTGCTGCCTTATTCGGCAAACTCGCTCTTGGGATCAAATCCATTTGATGACTGATCTTCCTGACTGGTGGTAATCCATCAGGCACGTTATCGGATACAATATCCTGAAACTCATTCAACAAATCTGCAACTTCTACAGGAACATCTTCTACTTCCTCTTTACCAGCTTTTGGAATTAAAAAAAAACATACATGCTCATGCCTCATACCATCTAGGAAATTTCTTCCATCAACAAAAGTTATCCTTGCATTACCACATACCTTTTCTTCAGTCTCCTTCAATGGTTTTAGCTTATGTCGCACTCCATCCTTTGTCAGGGAATAGGTATTCGCACGGCCATCATGTACAGCACATCTGTCAAACTGCCATGGTCTACCCAACAACATATGACATGCATCCATAGATATGATATCACAAAATACCTCATCTTGGTATCCGCCAATCTTGAACTTCACCAGGCATTGTTCATTGACCATGACCTTGTGGTCATCCTGTATCCAGGCAATCCGATATGGATGTGGGTGTTTCTGTCTCTTGAGCTTCAACTTTGTCACCATCTTTTCTGACACCAAATTGCCAGTGCTTCCACTATCGATAATCACATCACAACATTTACCTTCACACTTGCACCTGGTGCGAAACAAGCTCCTCCTTTGCTCAGGCTCATTCTCACCACTCAACAGGACTCTTCTGTTAATCAACGTTTCTCCTCTTTCAGCATCTTCAGAATTTGATGATCTGGCATCTTCATCTACATTTGCAATTCTGGCCTGGCCTTCATTTCTCCTGTCTGTTCTGCCTTGGCGCTGAGGACATTCAAATGCCCTATGACCTTCTTCTCCACAGTGAAAACATGTTCCACGGAAGCCACCTCTTCCAGATCCTTGTCCTCTTCCTCTTCCTCTTTGGTCTCTATTATTCTGATCCTGGAAGCGATTGGAATTATTTCCTCGCTGATTCTAACTGCTACTAGCCTCATCCTTCTTTTTCGGATCTTCATTTCGGCCACCATATGACCGTCCACCAGATCGTCCACCGCGACCTCTTCCGTTTTGTCTGCTCTCAAACTTCTTGTTCAGCTTTTCCTCTACTTTTAGGGCAAACTGGTATGCCTCCTCAATACTGTTCATTCGAACCAGATTCAGCTCCTCCTGAATGCTTGGCCTTAACCCATTAAGGTATCGGGCAACTTTCTCCTTATCAGCTTCTGCATGGCCTGTTCTGATGAGAAGTCGATAGAACTCCTCTGTATACTCCTGAACAGATCTTCCTGCTTGCTTCAAAGTTTGCATTTTCTTTAGTAGATCAAGCTCATAATCAACAGGAATGAACTGTCGCTTCAATTTATCCACCATCCGATCCCATCTTGTGATTTTATCTTTCCCTCTTCTATTTCGCTCCAGTTGAATTTCTTGCCACCAGATCTTCGCATGACCTTTCAGTCTGGCCTTCGCAAATTTGACCCTATCAGGATCCTCAACATCTTCATACTCAAAATATTCCTCACATTCATTGATCCAGTCGATCAATTCCTCTGGGTTAAGATTTCCAGAAAATGTAGGAACCTCAATCTTAGGTCTTTTCCCAATCTTGGAAATCGCCCGAAAAAGTCTTTCTTCCTCATGGTTCACAATTTCAACTTCTCCTTCTTGATATTCTTCTTCGGCTTCATCCTCGCTTTCGTCTCTGACATTATGATTCATTCCTCTGTGAATCTCTTCTTGCAATGCTCGCACTTGTCTCTGCAGCTCTCTAACCTCAGGTGTTACAACACCAGCTCTTCCGCCACGTTCCCTTCGTGGAGGCATTTTCGCGATGCGCGCTGAAACCCTAGCCACGGTCCTGGTGCAAACTGCCTCACAGTCGGCGATCTGTTTACACACTCAAGAACTCCTGCTCTGATACCACTTGATGAAGGGTGCTCCCCTTAATACCACAAACACATAACAGAAATAGAGAAACAAAAACAATATGCAAGAAAAGAAAATTGGCTTCTTATTATCTCCACAAATGTGGAATTACAAACTTTCAGAATTACAATATGCAAAGCCACATGGGCATTCCCTTACAATATTCTGTAGGACAAAGCCTCGAATCAATACCCAGATCTACTACTCAGAACTATTCTGAACTGCCTAAGACAATAATACAGCCTTCCTTATATAGGCAATTTTCCACCGCCTGGGAAGGTTCCAGAATTTTAGCCAATAAGGCCGACCAAACTTAGAATTATTTTTTTTATTTTACATTTCATTACATCATAGTCGGCTCAAAATAAATTTTGAAATCCGAACAGAAATTTTGAAGAAAAATCATTTTCCGCCATTTCAGGTGACCCAACTTCCGAAGACCATAAGTCATCACCAGTTGACCCGATTGACTATTGTAACCCCATTTCGGAAAGGGCGCGAGGAGCTCTACAACACTTGAATTAAGCAAGCTTCATTCAGCCCAAAATTCGACCTCATCCGGGGCCTCTAAAGCCTTCAAAACTGAGTTCGAAGTTTCTGTACCCTACTGCCAATACCGAAAATCTTCAATATCTTCCAATATACACTTGATCTGGCAATGAAACTTTACTGGCAGACTTATATGACCAAAATGAACCTCCAAGAAAGAAATCAGATCATTCTGAGCACATACAAAAATTACCAAAAATAGTAACTTTCCATAAATAGCAGCTCTGCACAAAATAGCCCTTATTGAATACAAAAAAATAGAAATATTTTTGGGTGATGCAAGATTGCTCTTACACCCAGGATGCTCCTGCATCAGACACCCGGGGTAATTTGAGAAGTGACCCTGTCACGACTCAGGTGTGCAGAGGAAAACCAAGATGGCTAATCTCCTCCTTTGTCAGCCATGATGAATCTTCAACAGGTCATCCTTTCCATTTGACCAGATATTCTTCATATATCCTGTTCCTTGTGCTTCTGCCAATACGACTGTCCAGTATATCTTCGATCTCCTTAGTGTCTGAACTAGTTGCTGGAATACTCCACTGTGCTGCTGTGATCTCATCTTCAACACCTCCTTCATGATACTCTGTCAGGTCTGAAATGTTAAACACTGGTGAAATATTTAGCTCAGTAGGCAATTCTACCTCATATGCGTTTCCTGAATCATGTTTCTTCAGTATCCTACATGGTCCAAACTTCTTCATTTTCAGCTTGTTATATGTACCAACTGGAAACCGCTTCTTCCGCAAATGAACCATGACTTCATCACCAACTTGAAATTCCTTATACCTCCTTTTCTCATCTGCCTTAGCCTTATACTGTGCGTTCATCTTAGTAATATGCTTCCTCACCTCCTCATGGATGTTCTTCAAGTGTTCTGCAAAATCCTCAGCTTCAGCACTACTTATTTCTCCTTTATCTATCTTCCTCAATTCAGATGCATTTCTTAGACTACTTCCATATACAATCTGAAATGGTGATTTACCAGTGCTCCTGTTGACAGAATTATTGTATGCAAATTCTGCCTGTGGTAAAATCAAATCCCATCCTGTTGGCTTATCTCCAACCAAACATCTCAGCAAATTTCCCAAACTCCTATTCACCACCTCTGTTTGTCCATCAGTCTGTGGATGATGTGATGAACTGAACTTCAAATCTGTCTTTAACTTCTTCCACAATGTACGCCAGAAATATCCAACAAACTTAGTGTCCCGATCTGAAACTATGGTCTTTGGCAAACCATGAAGTCTCACTACTTCTCTGAAAAACAATTCTGCTACATGAACAGCATCATTAGTCTTCTTGCAGGGAATGAAATGTGCCATCTTTGAAAATCTGTCAACTACCACAAAAATTGAATCGTGTCCCCGCTGTGTCCTCGGTAAACTAAGAACAAAGTCCATACTGATATCCTCCCAAGGCTTCTCTGGTATAGCTAATGGCTGATACAACCCTGTATTCTGCTTCACTCCTTTCGCCATCTGACATACTCTGCAGCTCTGTACAAACTTCTTCACATCTTGCTGCAATTGTGGCCAATAATAATTCTCACCAACCAAAGCAAGGGTTTTATCACGACCAAAGTGTCCAGCCAATCCTCCACTATGCTTCTCCTTGATGAGATTCTCCCTCATAGAACTTCGTGGAATGCACAACTGACTCCCTCTGAATAGCATATCATCCTGGATGATGAAATCCAACCATTTCGTCATGTCTAGAGTAACAGGTTCTTTACAAGCTTTCCAAGCTTCACCAAAATCAGGATCCTCTGGATACAAATTCGTGAGCTCCCTGAACCCAACCACTTCAATCTGTATTTCTGTCAGCAGTAGTTGCCTTCTGCTAAGAGCATCTGTAACCCTATTAGACTTTCCACTCCTGTGTTTCAAAATAAATGTATAACTCTGCAAAAATTCAACCCATTTCAAATGCCTTTGATTCAACTTTCTTTGACTATTCAAATATTGCAAAGCTTGATGATCAGTATACAAAACAAACTCCTTAGGAAGCAAATAGTGTCTCCACTTTTTTAATGCTTGAACTATAGCATAAAATTCCTGATCATAAACAGAATATTTTCTCTTGGCATCATTCAACTTCTCACTGAAATAAGCAATAGGTTTACCTTCTTGGCTCATAACAGCTCCTATTGCAGTACCACTAGCATCACAATCTACTTGAAACACCTTATTAAAATCTGGAAGTGCTAAAATAGGTTGTTCTGTAACTTTTTGTTTCAACAATTGAAAACTCTTTTCTGCCCCATTAGTCCACTTAAACTCTTTTCTATCCCCTCTCATTGTTTCAGTCAAGGGTCCACAAATACTGCTAAAATTTCTGATAAACTTTCTGTAAAAGCTAGCTAGACCATGAAAAGATCTTACCTCAGTAGCATTCCTTGGAGTAGGCCATTCAAGGATAGCCTGTACCTTCTCTGGGTCCATTTTTAGACCTTCTCCTGAAACTAAAAACCCCAAATACACCAACTCTTTCTTCACAAAACTGCACTTCTTCAAATTAATCAACAATTTCTCTTCTCTCAGCTTCTCAAATACCATACGAATATGCATCATATGCTCCTCCAATGTCTTACTAAAGATCAGAATATCATCTAGGTAAACAATGACAAACTTACCTAGAAATTCTTTCAGAACCTCGTTCATGAGCCGCATGAAAGTGCTCGGTGCATTGGTTAGCCCAAAAGGCATGACTAACCACTCATACAGTCCTTCCTTTGTCTTGAAGGCAGTCTTCCATTCATCTCCTTCTCTGATCCGAATCCGATGATATCCACTTTTCAGATCTATCTTTGAAAAATACACAGCTCCACTCAAACAGTCCATAATATCATCTATTCGTGGCAATGGAAACCTGTACTTGATTGTGATCTTGTTTATTGCCCTAGAATCTGTACACATCCTCCACTCTCCATTCTTCTTTGGTGCTAATACTGCTGGTACAGCACAGGGGCTCAGACTCTCACGGATCAATCCTTTTTGTAGCAGTTCATGTACTTGTCTGTTCAACTCCTCACTTTCTGCAGGTGTCATTCTGTGTGCTACCTTATTCGGCAAACTCGCTCCTGGGATCAAATCCATTTGATGACTGATCTTCCTGACTGGTGGTAATCCATCAGGCACGTTATCGGATACAATATCCTGAAACTCATTCAACAAATCTGCAACTTCTACAGGAACATCTTCTACTTCCTCTTTACCAGCTTTTGGAATTAAAGAAAAACATACATGCTCATGCCTCATACCATCTAGGAAATTTCTTCCATCAACAAAAGTTATCCTTGCATTACCACATACCTTTTCTTCAGTCTCCTTCAATGGTTTTAGCTTATGTCGCACTCCATCCTTTGTCAGGGAATAGGTATTCGCACGGCCATCATGTACAGCACATCTGTCAAACTGCCATGGTCTACCCAACAACATATGACATGCATCCATAGATATGATATCACACAATACCTCATCTTGGTATCTGCCAATCTTGAACTTCACCAGGCATTGTTCATTGACCATGACCTTGTGGTCATCCTGTACCCAGGCAATCCGATATGGATGTGGGTGTTTCTGTCTCTTGAGCTTCAACTTTGTCACCATCTCTTCTGACACCAAATTGTCAGTGCTTCCACTATCGATAATCACATCACAACATTTACCTTCACACTTGCACCTGGTGCGAAACAAGCTCCTCCTTTGCTCAGGCTCATTCTCACCACTCAACAGGACTCTTCTGTTAATCAACGTTTCTCCTCTTTCAGCATCTTCAGAATTTGATGATCTGGCATCTTCATCTACATGTGCAATTCTGGCCTGGCCTTCATTTCTCCTGTCTGTTCTGCCTTGGCGCTGAGGACATTCAAATGCCCTATGACCTTCTTCTCCACAGTGAAAACATGTTCCACGGAAGCCACCTCTTCCAGATCCTTGTCCTTTTCCTCTTCCTCTTTGATCTCTATTATTCTGATCCTGGAAGCGATTGGAATTATTTCCTCGCTGATTCTGACTGCTACTAGCCTCATCCTTCTTTTTCGGATCTTCATTTCGGCCACCATATGACCGTCCACCAGATCGTCCACCGCGACCTCTTCCGTTTTGTCTGCTCTCAAACTTCTTGTTCAGCTTTTCCTCTACTTTTAGGGCAAACTGGTATGCCTCCTCAATACTGTTCATTCGAACCAGATTCAGCTCCTCCTGAATGCTTGGCCTTAACCCATTAAGGTATCGGGCAACTTTCTCCTTATCAGCTTCTGCATGGCCTGTTCTGATGAGAAGTCGATAGAACTCCTCTGTATACTCCTGAACAGATCTTCCTGCTTGCTTCAAAGTTTGCATTTTCTTTAGTAGATCAAGCTCATAATCAACAGGAATGAACTGTCGCTTCAATTTATCCACCATCCGATCCCATCTTGTGATTTTATCTTTCCCTCTTTTATTTCGCTCCAGTTGAATTTCTTGCCACCAGATCTTCGCATGACCTTTCAGTCTGGCCTTCGCAAATTTGACCCTATCAGGATCCTCAACATCTTCATACTCAAAATATTCCTCACATTCATTGATCCAGTCGATCAATTCCTCTGGGTTAAGATTTCCAGAAAATGTAGGAACCTCAATCTTAGGTCTTTTCCCAATCTTGGAAATCGCCCGAAAAAGTCTTTCTTCCTCATGGTTCACAATTTCAACTTCTCCTTCTTGATATTCTTCTTCGGCTTCATCCTCGCTTTCGTCTCTGACATTATGATTCATTCCTCTGTGAATCTCTTCTTGCAATGCTCGCACTTGTCTCTGCAGCTCTCTAACCTCAGGTGTTACAACACCAGCTCTTCCGCCACGTTCCCTTCGTGGAGGCATTTTCGCGATGCGCGCTGAAACCCTAGCCACGGTCCTGGTGCAAACTGCCTCACAGTCGGCGATCTGTTTACACACTCAAGAACTCCTGCTCTGATACCACTTGATGAAGGGTGCTCCCCTTAATACCACAAACACATAACAGAAATAGAGAAACAACAACAATATGCAAGAACAGAAAATTGGCTTCTTATTATCTCCACAAATGTGGAATTACAAACTTTCAGAATTACAATATGCAAAGCCACATGGGCATTCCCTTACAATATTCTGTAGGACAAAGCCTCGAATCAATACCCAGATCTACTACCCAGAACTATTCTGAACTGCCTAAGACAATAATACAGCCTTCCTTATATAGGCAATTTTCCACCGCCTGGGAAGGTTCCAGAATTTTAGCCAATAAGGCCGACCAAACTTAGAATTATTTTTTTTATTTTACATTTCATTACATCATAGTCGGCTCAAAATAAATTTTGAAACCCGAACAGAAATTTTGAAGAAAAATCATTTTCCGCCATTTCAGGTGACCCAACTTCCGAAGACCATAAGTCATCACCAGTTGACCCGATTGACTATTGTAACCCCATTTCGGAAAGGGCGCGAGGAGCTCTACAACGCTTGAATTAAGCAAGCTTCATTCAGCCCAAAATTCGACCTCATCCGGGGCCTCTAAAGCCTTCAAAACTGAGTTCGAAGTTTCTGTACCCTGCTGCCAATACCGAAAATCTTCAATATCTTCCAATATACACTTGATCTGGCAATGAAACTTTACTGGCAGACTTATATGACCAAAATGAACCTCCAAGAAAGAAATCAGATCATTCTGAGCACATACAAAAATTACCAAAAATAGTAACTTTCCATAAATAGCAGCTCTGCACAAAATAGCCCTTATTGAATACAAAAAAATAGAAATATTTTTGGGTGATGCAAGATTGCTCTTACACCCAGGATGCTCCTGCATCAGACACCCGGGGTAATTTGAGAAGTGACCCTGTCACGACTCAGGTGTGCAGAGGAAAACCAAGATGGCTAATCTCCTCCTTTGTCAGCCATGATGAATCTTCAACAGGTCGTCCTTTCCATTTGACCAGATATTCTTCATATATCCTGTTCCTTGTGCTTCTGCCAATACGACTGTCCAGTATATCTTCGATCTCCTTAGTGTCTGAACTAGTTGCTGGAATACTCCACTGTGCTGCTGTGATCTCATCTTCAACACCTCCTTCATGATACTCTGTCAGGTCTGAAATGTTAAACACTGGTGAAATATTTAGCTCAGTAGGCAATTCTACCTCATATGCGTTTCCTGAATCATGTTTCTTCAGTATCCTACATGGTCTAAACTTCTTCATTTTCAGCTTGTTATATGTACCAACTGGAAACCGCTCCTTCCGCAAATGAACCATGACTTCATCACCAACTTGAAATTCCTTATACCTCTTTTTCTCATCTGCCTTAGCCTTATACTGTGCGTTCATCTTAGTAATATGCTTCCTCACCTCCTCATGGATGTTCTTCAAGTGTTCTGCAAAATCCTCAGCTTCAGCACTACTTATTTCTCCTTTATCTATCTTCCTCAATTCAGATGCATTTCTTAGACTACTTCCATATACAATCTGAAATGGTGATTTACCAGTGCTCCTGTTGACAGAATTATTGTATGCAAATTCTGCCTGTGGTAAAATCAAATCCCATCCTATTGGCTTATCTCCAACCAAACATCTCAGCAAATTTCCCAAACTCCTATTCACCACCTCTGTTTGTCCATCAGTCTGTGGATGATGTGATGAACTGAACTTCAAATCTGTCTTTAACTTCTTCCACAATGTACGCCAGAAATATCCAACAAACTTAGTGTCCCGATCTGAAACTATGGTCTTTGGCAAACCATGAAGTCTCACTACTTCTCTGAAAAACAATTCTGCTACATGAACAGCATCATTAGTCTTCTTGCAGGGAATGAAATGTGCCATCTTTGAAAATCTGTCAACTACCACAAAAATTGAATCGTGTCCCCGCTGTGTCCTCGGTAAACCAAGAACAAAGTCCATACTGATATCCTCCCAAGGCTTCTCTGGTATAGGTAATGGCTGATACAACCCTGTATTCTGCTTCACTCCTTTCGCCATCTGACATACTCTGCAGCTCTGTACAAACTTCTTCACATCTTGCTGCAATTGTGGCCAATAATAATTCTCACCAACCAAAGCAAGAGTTTTATCACGACCAAAGTGTCCAGCCAATCCTCCACTATGCTTCTCCTTGATGAGATTCTCCCTCATAGAACTTCGTGGAATGCACAACTGACTCCCTCTGAATAGCATATCATCCTGGATGATGAAATCCAACCATTTCGTCCTGTCTAGAGTAACAGGTTCTTTACAAGCTTTCCAAGCTTCACCAAAATCAGGATCCTCTGGATACAAATTCTTGAGCTCCTTGAACCCAACCACTTCAATCTGCATTTCTGTCAGCAGTAGTTGCCTTCTGCTAAGAGCATCTGCAACCCTATTAGACTTTCCACTTCTGTGTTTCAAAACAAATGTATAACTCTGCAAAAATTCAACCCAATTCAAATGCCTTTGATTCAACTTTTCTTGACTATTCAAATATTGCAAAGCTTGATGATCAGTATACAAAACAAACTCCTTAGGAAGCAAATAGTGTCTCCACTTCTTTAATGCTTGAACTATAGCATAAAATTCTTGATCATAAATAGAATATTTTCTCTTGGCATCATTCAACTTCTCACTGAAATAAGCAATAGGTTTACCTTCTTGGCTCATAACAGCTCCTATTGCAGTACCACTAGCATCACAATCTACTTGAAACACCTTATTAAAATCTGGAAGTGCTAAAATAGGTTGTTCTGTAACTTTTTGTTTCAACAATTGAAAACTCTTTTCTGCCCCATTAGTCCACTTAAACTCTTTTCTATCCCCTCTCATTGTTTCAGTCAAGGGTCCACAAATACTGCTAAAATTTCTGATAAACTTTCTGTAAAAGCTAGCTAGACCATGAAAAGATCTTACCTCAGTAGCATTCCTTAGAGTAGGCCATTCAAGGATAGCCTGTACCTTCTCTGGGTCCATTTTTAGACCTTCTCCTGAAACTACAAACCCCAAATACACCAACTCTTTCTTCACAAAACTGCACTTCTTCAAATTAATCAACAATTTCTCTTCTCTCAGCTTCTCAAATACCATACGAATATGCATCATATGCTCCTCCAATGTCTTACTAAAGATCAGAATATCATCTAGGTAAACAATGACAAACTTACCTAGAAATTCTTTCAGAACCTCGTTCATGAGCCGCATGAAAGTGCTCGGTGCATTGGTTAGCCCAAAAGGCATGACTAACCACTCATACAGTCCTTCCTTTGTCTTGAAGGCAGTCTTCCATTCATCTCCTTCTCTGATCCGAATCTGATGATATCCACTTTTCAGATCTATCTTTGAAAAATACACAGCTCCACTCAAACAGTCCATAATATCATCCATTCGTGGCAATGGAAACCTGTACTTGATTGTGATCTTGTTTATTGCCCTAGAATCTGTACACATCCTCCACTCTCCATTATTCTTTGGTGCTAATACCGCTGGTACAGCACAGGGGCTCAGACTCTCACGGATCAATCCTTTCTGTAGCAGTTCATGTACTTGTCTGTTCAACTCCTCACTTTCTGCAGGTGTCATTCTGTGTGCTGCCTTATTCGGCAAACTCGCTCCTGGGATCAAATCCATTTGATGACTGATCTTCCTGACTGGTGGTAATCCATCAGGCACGTTATCGGATACAATATCCTGAAACTCATTCAACAAATCTGCAACTTCTACAGGAACATCTTCTACTTCCTCTTTACCAGCTTTTGGAATTAAAGAAAAACATACATGCTCATGCCTCATACCATCTAGGAAATTTCTTCCATCAACAAAAGTTATCCTTGCATTACCACATACCTTTTCTTCAGTCTCCTTCAATGGTTTTAGCTTATGTCGCACTCCATCCTTTGTCAGGGAAT
Source organism: Chamaecyparis obtusa (assembly GCA_027943335.1). NCBI lineage: Eukaryota > Viridiplantae > Streptophyta > Pinopsida > Cupressales > Cupressaceae > Chamaecyparis > Chamaecyparis obtusa. The sequence goes on from BSBK01008460.1 coordinate 74,241, forward strand.
AGGTATTCGCACGGCCATCATGTACAGCACATCTGTCAAACTGCCATGGTCTACCCAACAACATATGACATGCATCCATAGATATGATATCACACAATACCTCATCTTGGTATCCGCCAATCTTGAACTTCACCAGGCATTGTTCATTGACCATGACCTTGTGGTCATCCTGTACCCAGGCAATCCGATATGGATGTGGGTGTTTCTGTCTCTTGAGCTTCAACTTTGTCACCATCTCTTCTGACACCAAATTGTCAGTGCTTCCACTATCGATAATCACATCACAACATTTACCTTCACACTTGCACCTGGTGCGAAACAAGCTCCTCCTTTGCTCAGGCTCATTCTCACCACTCAACAGGACTCTTCTGTTAATCAACGTTTCTCCTCTTTCAGCATCTTCAGAATTTGATGATCTGGCATCTTCATCTACATGTGCAATTCTGGCCTGGCCTTCATTTCTCCTGTCTGTTCTGCCTTGGCGCTGAGGACATTCAAATGCCCTATGACCTTCTTCTCCAAAGTGAAAACATGTTCCACGAAAGCCACCTCTTCCAGATCCTTGTCCTCTTCCTCTTCCTCTTTGATCTCTATTATTCTGATCCTGGAAGCGATTGGAATTATTTCCTCGCTGATTCTGACTGCTACTAGCCTCATCCTTCTTTTTCGGATCTTCATTTCGGCCACCATATGACCGTCCACCAGATCGTCCACCGCGACCTCTTCCGTTTTGTCTGCTCTCAAACTTCTTGTTCAGCTTTTCCTCTACTTTTAGGGCAAACTGGTATGCCTCCTCAATACTGTTCATTCGAACCAGATTCAGCTCCTCCTGAATGCTTGGCCTTAACCTATTAAGGTATCGGGCAACTTTCTCCTTATCAGCTTCTGCATGGCCTGTTCTGATGAAAAGTCGATAGAACTCCTCTGTATACTCCTGAACAGATCTTCCTGCTTGCTTCAAACTTTGCATTTTCTTTAGTAGATCAAGCTCATAATCAATAGGAATGAACTGTCGCTTCAATTTATCCACCATCCGATCCCATCTTGTGATTTTATCTTTCCCTCTTCTATTTCGCTCCAGTTGAATTTCTTGCCACCAGATCTTCGCATGACCTTTCAGTCTGGCCTTCGCAAATTTGACCCTATCAGGATCCTCAACATCTTCATACTCAAAATATTCCTCACATTCATTGATCCAGTCGATCAATTCCTCTGGGTTAAGATTTCCAGAAAATGTAAGAATCTCAATCTTAGGTCTTTTCCCAATCTTGGAAATCGCCCGAAAAAGTCTTTCTTCCTCATGGTTCACAATTTCAACTTCTCCTTCTTGATATTCTTCTTCGGCTTCATCCTCGCTTTCGTCTCTGACATTATGATTCATTCCTCTGCGAATCTCTTCTTGCAATGCTCGCACTTGTCTCTGCAGCTCTCTAACCTCAGGTGTTACAACACCAGCTCTTCCGCCACGTTCCCTTCGTGGAGGCATTTTCGCGATGCGCGCTGAAACCCTAGCCACGGTCCTGGTGCAAACTGCCTCACAGTCGGCGATCTGTTTACACACTCAAGAACTCCTGCTCTGATACCACTTGATGAAGGGTGCTCCCCTTAATACCACAAACACATAATAGAAATAGAGAAACAACAACAATATGTAAGAACAGAAAATTGGCTTCTTATTATCTCCACAAATGTGGAATTACAAACTTTCAGAATTACAATATGCAAAGCCACATGGGCATTCCCTTACAATATTCTGTAGGACAAAGCCTCGAATCAATACCCAGATCTACTACCCAGAAGTATTCTGAACTGCCTAAGACAATAATACAGCCTTCCTTATATAGGCAATTTTCCACCGCCTGGGAAGGTTCCAGAATTTTAGCCAATAAGGCCGACCAAACTTAGAATTATTTTTTTTATTTTACATTTCATTACATCATAGTCGGCTCAAAATAAATTTTGAAACCCGAACAGAAATTTTGAAGAAAAATCATTTTCCGCCATTTCAGGTGACCCAACTTCCGAAGACCATAAGTCATCACCAGTTGACCCGATTGACTATTGTAACCCCATTTCGGAAAGGGCACGAGGAGCTCTACAACGCTTGAATAAGCAAGCTTCATTCAGCCCAAAATTCGACCTCATCCGGGGCCTCTAAAGCCTTCAAAACTGAGTTCGAAGTTTCTGTACCCTGCTGCCAATACCAAAAATCTTCAATATCTTCCAATATACACTTGATCTGGCAATGAAACTTTACTGGCAGACTTATATGACCAAAATGAACCTCCAAGAAAGAAATCAGATCATTCTGAGCACATACAAAAATTACCAAAAATAGTAACTTTCCATAAATAGCAGCTCTGCACAAAATAGCCCTTATTGAATACAAAAAAATAGAAATATTTTTGGGTGATGCAAGATTGCTCTTACACCCAGGATGCTCCTGCATCAGCTTGAGGGAATCGATTTCAGACCCGACTCCTACTGAAGAACATGTGATCTCTGCATTTCGGTGTTTCCATATTTGCAACCACCACATCAAGACTCCTGCTATCTCTCAGACCACAGACAACCCATGTTGTTTTGGAGCAGTCAACCCATAGACAGCAGCTACTCCATATGGTTACCACATTCATCCCCAACCCTGTTAACCAGCAGACCGGTCCACTCCACAACCCGTGATCACATTTTCTCAGAGATCTGACGACCTGCACAGTGATCATGGCAAAACAATCCATGAGTCATATTGGAGTGTGGGGTTTGCATGTTTGTTTGGCACATTGTAATCCGGCACATTTCTGGTTTGTTGTGAGGCATCTGCAGATTTCGCAAGCTCTGAGGAATCTCAGAAATGATCACCACAGACGCAAACAAAATCAATTATTTTCTCCCGAATTTGAACTTGGCTCTGATACCATGTTAAGGAATATAAATCAGGAGATAAGATATATACTCTGAAAATATGCAGTAGAATACAATTGCCTTGGTTATTGATTGATTCTACAAAAAAAATACAATGACTATATATATTGAATCTGAAGAATGCAATTATGAAGAGACATGACTTATCATATAATATAATATAAGAAGTCATGACTGTTCATATACATTAACTAAGATTATCATTTTAATGCACAGTAGACAAATCGTATTAAACCGACAGTCACGATAATCTTTTAACATAATATATATAACTATGTTTATCATATAACATAAGCGGACAATCACGATACTATCGTGACTGTCATATACTAACAGTCCGATAGTATCGTGACTGTTCGTATATGAAATCACGATAGTATTGTGACATCCTTAGTATACAGGCCGATAACCATAGTTTATTCGATTCAATAACATTTGCAGTATTCCATTGAATATATATATATATATATATATATATATATATATATATATATATATATATATATATATATATATATATATATATATATATGATTATCTCATGGTTTATTAAACATGAACGAACAATACTTTAACAAGAAGCTCCAATGTGTTAGGCTTTTGTAGAACTGTAAGCTACCGAAGATTTTTTTCTTCTTATTCACGATATCATAGCCGATCTTAAATTGAAGCAACATCCTAAGGTGCTTTTTTGATCGGTCACGCTTCTAACCCAATGTGAATCTATGAATCCATGAAGATCTAAATCAACCTTTCCATATTTGAGACCGTAATTAGGAGTACCTTGAAGGTACCTCATTATATGCTTCATATCAACAAGATGTATCTCCTTGGGCTCACACATAAACTGACTCAAAACAATCACTACATAACTAATATCTAGTTTGGTGTTGACCAAGTACACCAAAGATCCAATCATCTACCTGTAGAGAGTTGGATCTGCTAACTGAGAATTTTTTGTTGCTTCCTTCAATTTATGAAGATTTGTTTCCATTGGAGATGACATAGATCTACAATTCATCATTCCAAATTTCTTCAATATATCAAGGGTGTACTTCCCTTGATTTAAAATAATGCCATCTGATTTCTGCCAGACTTCTAATCCAAGGAAGTAGTGTAATAAACCTAAGTCCATGTCAAACTCTGAGGCTAGATCCTTCTTACACTGATCAATAAGGTGATCCTCTCTTGTAATCAATAGATCATCAACATATAATATCAATATTAATTTATCACCTTTGATTTTATTGGAGTAGAGATTTGGGTCTTCATCATTTTTCAAGAAACCTAATCCCATGAGGTAATTGTCAATTCTTTCATACTAGGCTCTGGAAGCCTGCTTAAGTCCATACATGGATTTTTTTTAATTTACACACATGTGACTCTTCATTGTGGATCTTGAATCCTTCAGGTTTCTCTAAGTAGACCTCTTCTTCAACAATCCCATTTAAGAATGTAGTTTTTACATCTATTTGATGGACTTTCCATCCTTTGGCTATTGTAATGGCTAGGATTGCTCTGATTGAGGTATAGCGAGCAATTGGTGCAAAATTTTCTTCATAATCAATTCCCTCCTTTTGTGAAAAACCTCTGGCTAGAAATCTTGCTTTTTGTTTTTCTATATTGTCATCTACAACATGCTTGATTTTGAATAGCCACTTGGAAGAAACAACTGATTTCTCTTTTGGCCTAGGTGTTATCTCCCACACATCATTTTTCAAGATGGATACTCCTCTGTCATGGCATCCTTCTATACTTGGTACTGGAGAGCTTTTGTAACATTAGCAAGTTCTGATTTGATGAATTCACCCATCAAAGCTACATAACTAGAGAATCTCTTAGGTAATTTACTCTCTCTAAAAGTCCCTAACAGAGCTGCATAAGTCTTTGCTTCCTTTATTGTCTTAGTAACCTAGAGTGGTCTCTTCTTAGGATTTTCCAATGATGTGATTTGTTCTTCATTTCTATCTTCCTCAGGGTACTCACTTTGAGTCTCAAGGTAGGATCCTCTTCTAGGTCTATGGGGGAAGTTTTAATTTCTAACTCAATAGAATTTATAGCTCTTTTAAAAGCTACGTCTTCCTAAAAAATCACATCTCTCCTTAGTTCAATCTGTCTCTAACCAGACACCTATTCTATAAGCTTTTTAAGTTTCACTATAGCCTACAAAAATACCTTTTCTCCCAGAAGGTTCTAGCTTAGTTTTTTCTCTTTGGGCACATGAATGTAGACATGATGACCAAATATCCTCAAGTGACTGATGTCTAGTTTTACACCAGTGAAAGCTTCTTCAAGAGTTTTTTCATCGATATGGGAGTGAAGACATCAGTTATGTATATAGACACTAGTACTAGAGGCTTATGCCCAAAGTGATTGTTCTATGTTTTGCTCAAGTAACATTTCCCTAGCAGCTTCTACAATGGTTCTACTTTTCCTTTCAACAACCCCATTTTGTTGAGGGTTGTAGGGTACAATGAAATCTCTCTTAATCTCAACATTTTTACAAAATTCTTTAAAATTATCTGATGTGTATTCTCTCCCATTATTTGTCCTTAATATTTTAACTTTCCTCCAAGAAGAGTTTTCTGTAAGGGATTTGAATTCCTTAAACCTTCTAAGGATCTCCTTAGATTCTTTACATTTGAGGAAATAGATCTAGGTCTTTCTAGAGAAGTCATCAACAAAAATTACATAATATAAGAAACCCTCTAAAGAAGGTAGAAACATAGGTCCACATAAATCTGAGTGGACTAATTCTAATACATCATTTGTTTTACTAGAACTACTTTGGAAAGACCCTTTTTTGTTTTTCCCTAAGGCACACCCCTTGCATGCCCCTGAATGATATTGTTTGAGTTTGGGTAAGTCCGTGACTAGTTTTTCCATAGAAGATAGGGCACAGAAATGGAGGTGTCCTAATCTCCTATGCCACATTTTATTAGAGTTTGCAATTTCATGAATTAGGGAAAGATTTGGATCAGTACATAATTTATATAGATATCCTTGTCTATAACCTATGGTTTGAGCCTTCTTAATATTAGAGTTCTTTGGCCATGCCAACACTTTACTATCCATGAAGGTAACACTATATCCATTGTCTTCAAGTGCAGCTATGGAAACCAAGTTCCTCTTGAAACCTGGTACAAACAATACTCTGGTGAGTTGAATAGTCTATATTAGACTTCAATTAGATGGTACATGTTCCAACACCTCTGACTGGATGTGTAGAGCATCTCTAATTGCCACTTCCACATGATTTTCTTCTACCATGGAGTCTAAGAGTTCCCTAAACCCAGTGATGTGTCTTGATGAGCCATAATCTATAACCCAAGTGTTGGATTTATTTGATACTTGGTTTGAAAGTGCATAGTAGAATACATATTTCTTGGATTCATGCTCTTTCTTAGACTTTCCTACTTTGGCAAATGATGCTTGTTGCTTTGTTCTATTAGGACATCTAACTGCATAGTGTCCATACTGATTGCATCTGAAACTTTGGATTTGTGAAAGATATTTCTTGGATGAACCCTTCACATGGTAGCTTTTCCTCTTCTTGAAGTGCTTCTTTCCTTGTGAGAATTTGCATTCAAGACATGGAGATATTCATCTACGTTCTTGTGATTGAATCCTTTCTTTGTCTGTCTCAATTCTTCTTGAAGGCAGTCTGATCTTAGCCGGTCAAAGTTTGGAAATTTAGACCTTGCACTAATTTTTTGAACAAATATCTCCTAGGAATTTGGGAGACCATCTAAGACAATAAGTGTTAGCTCCTTACTTTCAATCTGGTATCCAAGTGCTAATACCTTATCCCTTAGTGTAGATATTTTCTCATAAAGTATGCATTGATAGATTCTCCTTTGTTCATACTTATATGAATGATTTCTCTCTTTAGAGCCAAGGTCCAGTTGGAATTATTTATTTCATATGTACTTTCAAGTGACTTAAACATATGATATGCAGTCTCATGTTTTGTCAAGATTGGCACAATATGATCTCTAACTCCAACTATCATTTTCATGGCCTTTTCATTTCCTTCAATCCATGTCGTCTTCTCAGGATCATTCTCCGGTTCTGCTTTATTTTCTTTCACAAATGACTCAACTTTATTCTCTTTTAATATCATCATAATCCTGAACTTCCATGATGAGAAGTTATTTCCTTCTTCTAGCCTATCTTCGAATATGATTCCACTCGCCAAAGAGGAATGTGATGTACTCAGATTTAAATCTGAATATCTCAAGTTTGATCACTTCTTGGATCCTCCTTAATGTGGCTTTGATACCATGTAAATGTAGATCCTACTCCTTTCAGATTTGATAGTTGAAGATTGCAATTAATATTTTTGAATATATGATTTATGATTCTAATGGAGAGTGTGTTTTTCAGGTCCAAACAAGGCTAAGAATGTTTGATTTCAATTTCTCAATATTGCCTTATTGAGTCTGCATATATACTTGTATCGGGGGGCATGTCTTGAGTGGACATGTCTCCACAAAGTGGAGGCATGTTCACTCAAGAAGGACCTCCTCATCGATGATACTTAAACAATATTATTAATACCAATTTATGAATGGTCACTTACCATTAGTTAAGTGGCCACTAACATATGTTTAATATGCCGATAAGAAAGATATTCAATGTATATGCAATGCAAGCAAATTTCAACAAATATCAATCAATGGCTCAATGAGTTTTGAAAATGGCATGACCACTCAATTTATTTCACAATATCTCACAAGTTGTGAGTGGTGACTTCGAGATCTCTACACCAATGTGCATTATTTTAAAAAGAACCAAGGGATTTGTAGTAGAGATGAAGCAAATTTGAGCTCTTATGGTGAAGTACCTAGACAAGTTTGAGGAAGGAATCTATATGATGTCATATTGTTAGATATGGAGGTTTTGTCGTGCTTGTGCTAATTTTGAGAAATTTTAATTTGAGAAGAAGTTCTAGCTATTCAAAAATTTTATCCTGTACAAAGGAGTGGTGACTCTACCAAAGAATTTAGTGAAGGTTTGAAGTTAGCTTCAAATCTACAAATTTTTCCAGTTAGGGAGCTTATTTGCAGCCACTACAACTCTTTGGGTATTTTGATTTTCACGAGCCAAAGTTTTTCCATGAAAGTCACGAGTTATGAGTTTTTCCCTATTAAGTAAGCTCATCACTAAGAAAGGGAATGATAGTGAGTTTTTACATACTTCTGAGATATGTTTTCATCTTATGTATTAAAGTGATGAAGTATGTTTTGAGATCTATTTTGAGATAGAGAATTGAATTTCAACTACAAGGTTTATGTCTTAAATTTATAAGTGGGTGTATGGTTTAAATGTACTTGTGAGGTACCAAATATGAATTTACAAAGCATGCATCCCCTATTGAATCCTTGTTGAATGTTCTCTATGGAAAGATATATGCCATTATGTTTTGATGGTATTCAAGGTTTCCCAAATGTTATTCCTAGTAAGGTTAGGAAACATTTACCAAAGTTCAGTGGGAAAGGATCAAAATCTACATGAAAGCACCTATAGGTGTTTGCTGATTTTGAGATAGGTTAGGAGGATGTTTTCATGAAACTTTTTATTTAGACTTTGAAGGAAGATACCATGGATTAGTTCTCATTTTTCCCAACATGTTATATTTCTTCATGGGAAGAGTTAAGTGCAACTTTCATGGAACAATTTGGTGAAAGATTTATTCCAAGTTCAATAATAAAAATATTCAAGGATATTTAAAAGGAAGAAGATGAGTTGGTGCCTTCTTTCAATCTTAGATTTGCAAGGACTTTGGGTGATATTCCTAGAAGCTACAAACCAAATGATGATGTATGTTTGGAATTTTATTTGGCTGCATTGGATGAAGAAATAATTTTTTTGTTGAGGGATAAAGAGCCTAAAAAATTTCCTAAGGCTTATATGATAGCCATGGACATTGAGAATAACTTTAAATATGGAATCCCTAGGGGATATCTATCAGCAAGTGTTTGTTGTAATAAAAGATTTAAATGTTGAAGAAAGGTGTGAATCAAGAAATGAAATTTAGTATCAAAGCATTGACATCCCTTTTGATCACACTAACCATGTTATGATATATTATTCAAAGAAAAATGTGAATGAAGATAACTTGTCTCAAACAATGGTTATTCCTCATATTAATGAGAAAGCTAGTCAGAAATCATGTGACATTGCTGATGTAGAGATGGAGATGATTTTTGATGTCACACCACACAACAGAGCTATTAGTTTTTATAGAAAGGAGATTGCATGGGAAAGTCATCCATAGTCCTATGTTTTAGATGAGTCTAGTAGCTTGTATGAATAAGAGTTAGAAAGTTATGCATCAGATGAATATAATGCTAATTTGAAAGACTTTGACAATATGGATTCATTTTCACATGAATCGACTATGTCTAATGCTGAAAGCCTAAATGATGAAGTACCATAATTGGTGGTTGATAATGCTATTGAGCTAGAGGAGTCCTTTCACCAAACTATTTTAGATTACAAGGAATTGACATTAAGCTCAAGTAGATGTTCTGATAAATTAGAAGATGAAATGGATAGTTTTGGTTGTTGTCAGTTATTCGATAATTGTTGTAATGGTTATGATGAGGACATCATTTGTGATATCTTAGATATTAGTGATGTTGAAGAACTTTCAACTTGCTATGTAGAAGAGACATGGATGTTTGTATTAAAAATTAATTCTTGGCAAAATCTTCTATTTGATGAGCCTCCATGTTAATAAGATAATAGTGATGATGTTTCTTATTAGTGCAGATATAACCCACTTTTTGATGAGAATTTGGATGAGTATCTTGAAGGCATTATTTATAAATATTTTATTTTTGAAATGGATGTTGTGGATAAGTTTGAGTATCATATTGCAAGCTATTTGGATGATCATGAGTACTTTTTATTTCCAATTTAGTTGGGATGCACTTTGATGGAGTAGAAAAGTGTGATTGATAGTGAGCAATATAAACATATTCCACATGGTAAATGTGATACATACATGTGTTGTATCATGATGAAGATTTTCAGTTTATGTTTGAATATATAATACAAAATGACAAAGAATACATTAGACATAGAAGAGGGTCATACATACAACATGTTAGGAATCTAAGATCTTGATAGAGAAAACCTGTTTATTATTGTGTTATATTTTGTTAAGACTTTTACTGATTTATATTGGTGTGTGTTGCAGAGGAGAAGATGATGTCGTATTGACTGATCGCTTTCCTCTCAACACATAATGCATTAAACATGATTCATTACAACTATATGAAGAGACATGACTCTACATGGTTGAGGCCACGTAGAGCCATGTCTGTTCACAGACGTGTCTCATACGAAGTGGCGCATATATATTCTGATCACTGCAACAATTACACTTAACTATCAATAATGTAACATATGTGCATATGTTACGTTAACTATCGATCGATAGTTACGTAACAATAACAATATTATTATCATTATCGACTGAGTCAACTACTTTGATTAATACATCTGCTTGATAAAATAGACCGCTGTTGAATTAATTAACAATGATATCTATATCTATATCTATATCTATATCTATATCTAGCAATATCAAGGTAGCTTATTCGATTACATCAATCAAATCAATGCTACTATTTTAACACTCCCTCTTAGTGAGAGTGGATTGATAAGAAAAGTTATGAGTTTTTATTGAATCCTCGACTTTAACTCAGATCATGATTTTACTCATATAATCAATCAAGATTTCTGGCATAATCCGGAACATAAGTTCAACTTGTCAAAATTTATCACAATCCCCAACTTATTCAGAACTGGATTTAGTGATAAATGTAGGTATCAAGATATTTAACACAATCCGAATCAAAACTTGAACCTCTTGTTATCATAACCCTTGACTAAATTCGAAACTAGATTAGAGGATAACTATAACATATATGTATCAAGATATTCAGCACAATCCGAATCAAAACTTGAACCTTTTGTTATCATAACCCCTGATTGAATTTAGAACTAGGTTAGAGGATAACCAAAATCAAGCTATTGAAGATTGTCACCTTACAATAGTGATTTTTGCACACAAGAAAGATTGTCATCTTCAATACACAAAATATTGCAATATTAAATTTTAATTTTATTCATGAATATATAAATTACATAAGGAGATAGAATCTCAACAATTTAATCACAACTTAATCATACCAAGTTTCTATCTGAAGTACTCGATTTTCAACTTCGCAAGAGGCTTGGTAAGAATATCATCATTCTGTTCTTCAATACTTACATAGATGAGCTTGATAATATCTCTATCTACGATGTCTCTTATATAGTGATAAGGAATCTCTATGTGTTTGGAGTGGTTATGAAAAATTGGGTTTACAAAAATTTTAATGCAACTTTGATTGTCACAGTAAACTATTGTAGGTTGTAGTGGCTTACCAAACAATCCAAATAGAAGCTTCCTTAACCATACTGCTTCACGAGCAGCCATAGATGCAGCCATGTACTCTGCTTCAGTGGAACTCTGAGCAACTGCTAACTATTTTCTATTGAACCATGAAATCATTGCAGATCTAAGGCTGAAGCAACATCTTGTAGTACTTTTCCAATCAATAGAGACTCCAGCCCAATCAAAGTCAGTGAATCCTTGGAGTTGTATCTCAACTTTTTCATACTTTAGACCCAATTCAGTTGTATCGCATAAGTACCTCAGAATATGTTTAGCAACAGATAAATGAATCTTCTTAGGTTTGCACATGAAATGGCTTAATACATTCATGGCATAGAAGATATCCAGACGAGTGTTTACCAAGAACATAAGAGATCCAATTAGTTTCCTGTAGTAGGAAGAGTCTGTAGGCTCTGAATCTACAGGATCTTCTTTGAGCTTATGAAGATTTGTTTCCATCAGAGTGGTTAAGGGTTTACATTCCTTCATGCCAAATCTGGTTAATATATCCATAGTGTATTTCCTTTGATTTAGAAAAATACATAGTCTTCTTTCTGTACTACTTCTAATCCTAAGAAGTAATGCAATAATCCTAGATCTTTCATATCAAATTCATTTGCGAGTTCTTGTTTGCATTTCGCAATGAGATGATCTTCTCTAGTAATTAGGAGATCATCAACATATAGAACTATAATTACCATTTCTCCTTTGGACATTTTGAAGTATATATTTGGATCGGCTTCATTCTTGGAGTACCCTAATTTGGATAGATACTTATCTATACGTTCATACCAAGCTCTGGGAGCTTGTTTGAGATTATAGAGTGCTTTCTTCAATTCACAAACATAATTATTGTCATGGGTGATGAATCCTTCTAGTTGTTCTATGTATACTTCTTCTTCTATGATTCCAATTAGAAATGTTGTTTTTACATCCATTTGGTGAATCTTCCATCCTTTGGATGCTGCAATGGCTATGATGGTTCTTACAAATGTGTAGCGAGCAACTGGAGCAAATGTTTCTTCGTAATCAATTCTAGCCTTTTGAGAGAAACCCTTGGCAAGAAATCCGGCTTTGTGTTTTTCAATACTGCCATCAGATGCATATTTGATTTTGAATAACCATCTAGAGGAAATGACAGTTTTCCCTTTTGGTCTAGGGACTATTTCCCAAACATCATTTTTAATAATAGATTAGTATTCTTCAATCATCACATATTTCCATGCTTGACATGTTAGGGCTTCTTTTACATTAGCCAGTTCTATTTTTGTCAGTTCTACCATTAGTGTTGTACACACAAAAGTAGTACACTTCTCTAAGTCATTACATCAAAGGAAATCCATGAAAGGGAAACCTTCAATAGCGACCTAGAGCTCTCTATGTATGGAGTTGCAAGATTGTAAAATTGCTCTTAGCTAGAGCTAATAAACTTAATGATCTTTCTAGTCAACCACACAATGAGAGATTCAAGTGAAGACAAGGGTGAGAATGCCAATATCTCCAAGAATCAAATGAAATGCAATGCAAGTAAGCTAAAAATGAAGATGCAAATATGCAAGCTATGCTTATGAAAATGAAACTACAATCTAAACTATGAAATGGAAATAGCAACTATTACAATCCTTCCTATTAAACTAGATGAGTTATTCTAAAGCATGAAAGAAAATCTAAACTATGAAAGCATGAAATATGAAACTACTATGCAAGAATGAAAACTAAACTATGAAGCAATGAAGAAAGCCAAGATGTAATTCAAAAATGATCTCCAAAAAGCTTCAAAGTCTTCAAGAATTCCTACAGCATAAAGTTAGCATAAAAGTGAATGACTTAGAATGAGGAAGAGAGCTCTTCTTTTATAGGAAATGAGGAAAAATGGACCATGGAGATTAAGAGGCAAAAGACTTAATCAATGGTGGAGCTTGAAAGAGGAGCAATCCATGTGCACAAATATCCTCCAATGAGAAAATAAGAGTTGACTTTTGTGTCCATATGAGACAAAAAGTGTTTTTTCCCTTTTTATAAAATATGAATAATGCTTTATTTATGCAACTTAGGATAAGAAGAAAAGGTGGGGGGACTTTTTATTTAATAAAAGGGGAGGAAATATTCCTTTTAATTAAATAAAGACTTAGGATAAAATGGTTAGCCCAAGGAATAATCGAATAAATGATAACATAGGACTTCATCAAGGAAATTGATATAATTGATAAAATGCTGATTTTTGAAAATATTGATTCAGGGATTTGATAAATTACTGAATGGGGGCCCAAAGTCTAGGTGACCATTTTAGGGTGCATACATTTTCCCCTCTTTGACTAATGTGTGATAATTTTGGGAACACAAGTAGTCAAAGAAGTTGAAATGTGAGTTCATTTTGGGATCACAAAACAACTCAGACGTGTGTTCATTTTGGGAACACGCCCGGACAAAAATAAACAAAGATTCTGGACATGAGTTCATTTTGGGATCACATCCAAAATAAGAGATAAAAATCTCAAGCTGAGCAAAAGCTCATAAAAAGATAGTTGAATCAAGAAAATCAAGGATTAAATCCAATAGGTACTACCCCCTCGGAATCGAAATTGAAATCAAGTAGAGGAGAACAATAGATTGATAAAAGATGATCAAATCATAATGAAATCATAATTGAAGATAAAGGATAACAAGATAACCATTAGGTAGTGAAAACATGCCCTAGTGATGAATGAGAAGAAAAGAAATGGGGTGAATGGAAGACTAGAAGTGTGAAAGACATGAAAAGGAAGAAATTCCATCATAGATCGAAGAATTATGCCTCAAAAAGTTAGTCAACTGCACAAAAGAGAGAGAAATTTTTTAAACATGATTTTGACTATCAAGATGACCTTGGATTTTGATTTTGAGTCTAAAAACAGATCCAGGATGTCGAAATTAGCTGGGGGTGCAATTTTCATGCAATTTCAAGGTGTTTTGAAAATTAGGTCAAAAAGCTAAAATGCTATATAAGGGGCAAAAAGTGTCATTTTCAAAATTATTTGACTTTTATTGATTTGAGAATTTTGAGAGCTTAGAGAGAGAAAATGGCCTAGCAAGCAGCAGTTCCCGTCCATAGACACCTATTTGAGTGTGCTCGGTTGCACAACCGACCTCCACACTATGCTGCCCTGGTATGTTTTCAAAAAAAACTTGCTAGGTTAAGTCATTTATTCCATATAATATATATTTAGCACATTTTTTGAAGAATTTTCAAATTTTCAAATTTCAAATTTCAAGAACCGGGTGATGTATCACGCAATACTTCACAGGTCCCAGATGTATCGCATGCACGTAGATGCCAATATCGCATGATAATTGGTGAACTATCGCACGATACTTGGTGAAGTATCACACAACAAAAGGTATATCACACTACTATAGGAAGAAGTATTGCACAATACTTGTTCCAAAAGGAATGTCACCCGAATTAAAAATTTGATATTTTTAAGTATTTTTGAGCAAAAATGACATGGGTCCAGACAATTTTTTGTTGTATATGTCTTGTCATGATATGTACTGACATTCAGCTTGGTTTAATGGTTTGCAGGAGCACTTTTTGGCATTACTCATTAGAGCGTAGAAGGTGGTGGGATTGAAGTGCGTCCGAGATCTTGATGATCCGGGCAAGGATGACTTGAGGGCTATGGGATTTAGATATTTGTTGCAGTTCCCATATATCCAGACTGATCATGGTCTACTGACAGCCTTGGTTGAGCGATAGCATAGTGAGCATAACACCTTTCACTTGCCCACTGGAGAGGCATCCATCACATTAGAGGATGTCTATAGGATTCTCAGAGTACCATGCCATGGTGAGCCTGTAAGAATAATCATGTTTGAAGATATAATCATTTAAGTGTAATGTTTCCATATGATGAAAACTAACATGATTTTTTGCTGGCATAGGTATACTATGATCAGGATGCCACTGAGGGCTGACATGCTATCCAGGGCATGTTTCAGGATGTCACTATCATTGATAGACACGTCAGCTGGGAGTGACTAATGGATGATTTTGGTAGAGACTTCCCAGTGCCATGCATTGTTGCCTCTATCATTTCACAGGTCCCGATGACTGATCATAGTCAGAAGGGATTCCCTCTCGGATGGGGCAGGATACTAGTTGCCTTGGTAGGCAGACCTCAGCACATGGCATGGGGACCTGCCATACTTGTTGAGATGTATCAAGAGTTACATGAGATCATCTACAGGGATAGTCAGACATGGGCTTGCATTGCCATCTTGGCACAGTGTGGGCTTGGGAGCACATTGTTGTGGTGCACCCTAGGGTTTAGCTGAGGAGCAGAGATATCCATACATATACATGTATGGAGGCTACATATCACATGCCCATACTGGGGATGTGACACATTATGGACAGATCTTGGATTAGATGACCTCCTTCATCTAGAGGCCATACAGGGAGGTTGAGTCTTAGAGTGATGTAGAGGATGAGCTGAGTTACATGATATGTAGCCGGCCATTAGTAGGATGACATGTAGAGATAGTCAAGATATTTTGCATTACTCAGGTATGGCGATAGTTTGGGTGGCAGCAATGGTTCTCTACAGAGACCACCACTTATGCGAGGTTTAGGGATGAGGAGGGACATGGGTGGCTACCCATGTTAGATTATCAGTTGGCCATTACGGAGATAGATGGTATCAGGAGGGAGCCTTGGGAGTACCTTCCTGATATGGCTGATGCGGGAGCTGATGCAACATATAGTGTTGAGTGGTGGAGGGCTCCATTCCCTCGATTCACTATTCTTGATGTACAGCCGACAGCTCAGGGTGGGGATGATGGGGACAACAAAGGAGACAGAGGGGATGGAGGGAGAGGGAGAGGGAGAGGGAGGGTGACTGGAAATGGTCACGGGGTCAGAGATCAATGACTCCTGAGGATGAGGTGAGACCCACTCACCGACATGTAGAGGTGCAGCAAGATCAGCCTACGGGAGGAGAGGACTTGAGAGCCAGGATATAAGCTCTGGAGGCTGAGATATAGAAGCTCAGGATCACTATAGCAGTTAGGGAGCAACAGCTCATAGATTAGAGGGCTAAGATAGAGTGTCAAGAGAGGTAGCTACAGGTTGCCCTTGCAGAGAGATAGAGAGAGGCAGCGCAAGCCGCATATTACCATGGTCTCTACATACAGGCAGTACCAGCAGGTTAGAGGGCTCCTTCCTACTTAGCAGTAGTGGGAAGATAGGATGTAGTACCAGATGTGGCACCACCTCCCCCATCACCAAGTCTTCAAGATGGTGGCAGTGAGTCCTAGGTTTAGGGATTAGGTTTAGATGTTTGGACATATCATGAGACTTTTGATCTAGATTTTGGGATCTCATATTGTATTGTATATCATGACATTGTTATGAGATTACTAGATGTTTGATATATCATGTGTATTTGTCTCACTTGTGATGGATGTATCAATTTATGTATTGTCTTGTCATTTTGCTCAAAATGTTGGTTTTGAATGCTCATGTATATTCTCTCTCATAAATGTATGTTTGATTGTCATGTGTATGATGTAGACTCGTGTTTTTGAAAATGACATTTTTGAGATATAGATATGATGATATGATTAACCCCTTGTGATGAACTGGAACAGGTTTGAGATGAAAGACAAGGAGTGAAAGACATGATCAAGAATAGGAAGAATGCGCGCAGTTGACCAACAGGTCCTTGAAAGATAAAAAGGAGAGCTCTCTCCATATGCAAGATGCAAAACTAAACTAACATGAACCTAGAAATGCAAGCTACTATGAAAAGTGGTTGACTTGCAAGGTCACAACGCTTATAGACATCTAATTATCATCATTGAGCATTATTGGTAGCATCATAAGATCATACAATACACACTAGGATGACTATGGGTATATGAATATGATCTATATAAGATAGAATGTGGGAATCCCACCTAGGCATGAAAGACATGTAGGCCAAGATGGCTAGTGTAGTGAGATTACCTAAGTTTGCTATAGCGAGATTATGTTTGCATCAGGACATAAGAAGATCAAGATGGCCATAAGCATGCACTCACAAAATAGTCAAGGATAGTACCTAGGTGTCAAGTGGATCAAGCATAAATGCTAATGACAATTAGGACCAACAAAATATACCCTCAAGCAGATAAAGAAATAAAACATGTTCTCATACCCTCAGTCTTCTAGTTATGCATCATCAAAAACTTCTCAGGGAGAGACCACTCATCAAAGAAATCCTCATAGACAACACACAAAGAAAAATAAAGTCACCATCTCTCCATTGAATTGATTGTTTAAGTGCATGTGTGTTGGCCATAGACTCAAACTTTGAGTATCACATCTATGAGTGAGAAATACCATATCATGCTAAACTGCGAGTAGGATTATCTGATAAGTGTTGAGAAACACTTGATGCTAGGGTAGTGTTAAAAAACACTATTTGGGGTGGTGTTAAAAAAACACCTGTTTGTGAAATGCCCCAAAAGACAAATGCACCTAAAGGACCTATGCTAACAGGTATGCCCCCTAGACAAAAATAAAGACCAATTCCAGACCAAGTCAAATGAGGTCAAGGCATGATGGAGAATGGCTAAGTGTTGAGAACGCATGCTAAGAGACAGGGGTGCAAAAGGCCTCAAGTAGTGCCTGTTTCCAGGTTTCCACCACTTGGAGATTTTTTTGATTTTAAAATTATTATTTTTTTTGTATTTTTGCTACCAAGGCGCCTGTTTCTAGGTTTTCACGAAGGCACTTTTTCTATTTTTTTTGAATTTTTTGCATTTTTTGATTTTTTTATATTTTGTCAAGACTTTATATGCTTTTTAGGATTTTTTCAGCATCATATATAAATTTTTTTGAGATTTTTTTAGGATCAATAAATATGTACAAAGGATGCCCCTAGACTAAATAGGCATCATGGGTAGAACTTCTTGAGGTGAAAAACATTGATGGGATCAGGGAGCTGTTCTCCATCCTCATCAGATAACAAGTAAGCACCTATCCCAAAAGTAGCTATGATGACATATGGCCCAAGCCAATTAGGTTCGAACTTACCCTTTTTCTCTCTATTTTGTTGGTTCTTAGGATTCTCTCGCAAAACAAGATCACCTACTTAAAACTCTCTAGGGTGAACCTTCTTATTGAATGCCTTTGACATACACTTCTGATACACTCTCATATGATCAAATGAGGCCTTGTGCTTCTCATCTAGAAGTTCTAAGTCTTGTAACCTCATGGCATGATAATCATCATCTGTTATCAAACCTTTGAGAGAGACTCTAAGTGAAGGGATCTCTACTTCTAAAGGTAATACTGCTTCAACACCATAAGTGAGGGAAAAAGGAGTAGCCCCTGTGGGAGTATGTATACTCATTCTGTAAGCCCATAAGGTTGGATTGATCTATAAGTGCCAGTCTCGACCATTCTTGTGAACTGTTCTGTGGAGAATCTTGAGAATGGTCTTATTAGAGGCCTCTGCTTGTCCATTTCCTTGTGGGAAGTAAATGGAGGACCAATGCTGTTTAATCTTGAATTTCTTGCAAAGGTGAGTAAGGTCCTTGTTTTTAAACTAACCTCCATTTTTAGTGATTATTTCAGAAGGTATCCCAAACTGACAGATGATGTGATTCAATATGAACAAAGAGATTGTCTTTCCTGAAGAAACAAATAGTGGAACAACTTCTACCCATTTGGTAAAGTAGTTAGTAGTAGTAATAATGAATTTATGTCCACCTAATGAGTTGGGATGAATCTGCCCAACAAGCTTAAAGGCCCATCGCTGAAATGGCCAATGAGAAATAGAAAGAATAAGCTCCCTACTCAGAGCATGAATCAGGTTTCCATGTTTCTGACACTTTTCGCAAGACTTGGCAAAAGCTATAGCATCCATCTGCATTGTGGGCTAGTAGTATCATGCCCTAAGCAACCTTTGGGCCATGTCAAGACCACTGGAATGTCCTCCACAAATGCCCTCATGGATGTCAACTAATGCTCGGTCGGACTCATCCTTTTCCAAGCACCTAAGAAGTGTCCCATCTAAACCTCTCCTATAAAAATCACCAAAGATAAGGGTATGGCGAGAAGCGTTACGGACAAGGTTTCTTCTTTTAGAATGGTTAAATGTATCAGGGATGATGCCATCATGGAGGTATGAGTAAATAGCACCATAGCGGGATGAGTCATGGCTAACCAAGGTACAAATCACATGGCTATCTAAGGAGTAAAAAATGGGGTGACATAGCTCTTCCACTAGGAATTCATATCTAGATTCATGTTGCTCTAGCTAAAGAATGGAAGCCAATGTAGCCATAGCATCGATAGCCTTATTTTCTGCTCTAGGGATCTGTTGGAATGTCACAAATGTGAAGTAACATCGCAATGAATCAACCATCTTTTTGTAAGGTATCAGCTTATCATCCTTAGTTTGGTACTCTTCATTTACTTGGTTGATAATTAATTACGAATCCCCAAAGACATGTAACTCTATTATATTCCACTCTATAGCCATCTTTAGTCCATTGGTTAGAGCCTCATATTCTGCAATATTATTTGTGCATGGAAAAAAAAGTTTGTAAGACTTAGGTATGTTGTACCCATGAGGAGAAATAAACAATACTCCAGCTCCTGATCCATTTTGCATTTCTGAACCATCAAAGAACATTTTCCAGGTACGCGTGGTCATGTACATGATATGCTCATCTGGGAATTCCACTTGAATAGGCATGCTATCCTTGACTGGGAAATCAGAAAGTTGATCTACAATAGCTTGCCCTTTTATAGCCTTACGCTCAATGTACTCTATATCAAATTCTGACAAAACCATCATCCACTTAGCAAGTCTACCCGTGAGAGCAGCCTTACTAAGCAAATACTTAAGAGGATCAATTTTTGCAACAAGATGTATAGTATGGGCAAGCATGTAGTGTCACAACTTTTGGGAAGCAAAAGCTACCGCAAGACAAGACTTTTCAAAATTATTATAATTGATCTCATAAGATACTAAAGTACAACTAATGTAGTAGATAGCTCTTTCCTTCCCAGTATCATCAAGCTGAGCCAACAACACCCCCAAGGAAGATTCTATCACTGAGATGTACAAAATTAACAGTTTTCCTAGGATAGGAGGCATTAAAATTGGAGGATTAGCCAAATATTGCTTTATTTGATCTAGGCTCTTTTGGCAATCCTCATTCCAAGCACATGTGGCTCCCTTATGCAATGTCTTGTTGAATGGTTGTGCTTTATCTGCAAGCTATGAAATAAACCTCTGTATGGATTGGAGTCATCCTTGAAGACTTATCATCTTACTAATGTTCTTAGGAGGCGGCATATCTAATATAGCTTGAACCTTTTCGGGATCCACCTCTATCCCTTTGGCTAAAATTATGAATCCTAGAATTTTACCTAAGGTAACCCCAAATGCACACTTTTTCGGATTCAATCTTAACTAAAACTACTCCATTCGATCTAGAATTACTTCCAAATCTTCTAGGTGTGTAGCCCTTTTCTTAGACTTGGCCAAGGTATCATCCACATAATCCTCCATTTTTTTATGCATCATATCATGAAATATTGTGGTCATAGCTCTTTGGTATGTGGCTCCTACATTTTTTAATCCAAATGGCATGACATTCCAACAATAGGTTCCCCATGCACATGTGAAGGTTGTCTTTTCTTGATCCTCAGGAGCTATTTTTATTTGGTTGTAACCAGAAAAACCATCCATTAAAGAATATATCTCATAGCCCATAGTCATATCCACTATCATGTCTATGTTAGGGAGTGGAAAGTCATCCTTTGGGCGAGCTTTGTTAAGATCTCTGAAGTCTGTGCATACACGAATGGACCCATCATGTTTTGAAACTGGAACAATATTAGAGATCCACTCGGCATAGTCGATAGTTCTAATAAATCTTGCTCCTAAGAGCTTTTCTAATTCAACCTTAACAAGGAGAGTTATGTGAGGATGCATTTTCCTCAACTTTTCTTTTACTGGTTTAATTCCTAGAGCTATAGATAAGTGATGCATAATGAGATTACTGTCAAGCCCTAGCATGTCTGAATATGTCCAAGAAAAATTGATTTTCTTCATTTGTAAGAACTTTGTGTATGCCTCTTTTTCTTGCACTAACAAAGACTGAGCTAGATATATCACTTGTGGAGCCTCTTCCGTATTCAAATTTACTGGTTGTGTAGGCTCAATAAGAACTAATGACCCATCTTGGAAATAACTCGGCAGGTTATTAAGTACCCCATCCTTAGGCGCCTCAAAGAGGTTTTCACCTTCGGATACGTCTTTTTTTTTTACTATTTTGGGTTCTAACACCGCCACAAAGTGGTTTTCACCATCAAAACCATTTCTCTTTTGTTTTGTTTCTTTATTTTTGGACTAAGGTACTTAATATTCGGTTCTGTCATACTCGTTGTAGGTTCGCTGGTGGAAGAGACGATGGGTTCAAGAGCATTCAAGTAGCAGGCTATCTCGTAGTCATTGTGAAAAGTTAGGAGTTGAGGCTCTTGACAAAGTTGTGACCAATCAATCAAATGATGGTTTACAAGGGGTAGGTCGATGACTAGTTCAACATTATTGATACAAAAGGTGTTATCTCTGGCAATCGCATAGTTAGGATCTGTCAAGTCTCCTTCTAAGATACTTGAATTAGGACTCATCCTACCAAATGAAGCATTGTCCACTAAGGAAATTCGAGGAGTCCAATCCTCTAGTCCTACACTAGGCTCATTGGTCACATCAGGTTGAATACTATAGGTATGAACAACATCCATGTCCAAATCAATTGTTTCATCTGAAAGAGAGTCCCACTCGAACTCATGTGAATTTGTTTCTGAATCTCTGCTAGGATGTTTACACCAAGAAGGCTTGGAATGCCTTGATGTAGAAGCTTCGAGATTGTGGAGGGTATCACCTTCTCTGATATTTGTATTTTCAATTGCTGAATCATCAGAATCCCCACAAAGGAGATTGGTGGAAGGCACCCAATCATCAGTCATGTCTTGCTGGTTTTGAATATTGGGTGTATAATCTAAGTCACTGTCACTATCCATCGCAGCTAGGATAGGGACACTTGTCTTATTTTCATGATCAAAGCCTAGGCCAACTGTTGACTTAGTCCTATGACCAAAAAGAGCATGGTTGAGTGGTTTAGCCTTGGCATCTAACCTATGACTGAGAGGGCCATGACCTGGGTAGCCCATGTTTTTAACCAAAGTATACCCTCTCCCGTAGGTTTTAGGAGATGGTGCAAAATTCTCATTGTGTTGATACTTTTCCTCTCTATAAATCCAATCTAAAATGGCTACCTCCTCTTTCTCCTCATGAATAGGTACTGAGGACCTACAAACTTTCCAAACAAGGTCATAGTTGAGGATGAAGGTTTCCTCTCAGGTGAAGGTTTTCCATAAGACCTAGGCAAGATTGGCATTTTTGTGAAGGAATCCATTTGGTAGTCTCCCATGCCAAGGTCTATGGACTTAAACTTACTCTTACACTGCTCAAGAGCAGCATCAAAATTATCGGCCTCTCTATTCAAAGGGACATGAAAGCTAGCTGAAATCACATTAACAGATAATGTGCTATCCCGTGGTATGCAAACTTTAACTCCATTGTAAGGGAACTTAACACATTGGTGGTAGGTAGACATCACCACTTGCATGTCATGAATCCATGGCCTACCCAACAAGATATTATATGCCAAAGGTCTAGCATCAACAATTTGAAACAAAATGTCCTTTTCCACAAGACCGATCCTAACAGGAAGAACAACCAATCCCTTGGAGCTTCGCTCTGCTTCATCATAGGCTTTAATTGTGATCTTCTTCCTATGTCAATTATTTTCTTAGAATATCCCAAAGCTTTCAATAGACTCAAAGAGAAAATATTAAGCCTAGCACCCCCATTTATTAACACACACCTAACACGGGCTTTATGGATCATGACCTCAATATGAAGGGCCAAATTATGCGGATGACTTAATGCTTTATCGTCCTCTTCTGAAAATGTGAGGTAATGAGGGATAGCAAGGTGATTGACCATGTTTTGGAATTGATCAACATCTATGTCATTAGGAACATTAGTGGCTCGCAAGGCGTCCTTAAGGACACTCCTATGTCTAGGAGACAATTCTAAGAGCTCAAAAATGGAAATCTACGCTAGTGTTTGTTGTAAGTGATCAACAAGGTTGTAACTCATATCAGGACCAACTACAAATTTGGAAGGAACACTTTTGGACACTGGTTGCTTGGATTTGCTAGAATTAGGACCTCTAATGATAATAGGACCTTGGGACTAACTCCTAGTAATAGCATTGAGAGGCTGAGATGACCTTTGAGATTGAGGACCCCTAAGCACAACAATGGGTCCTTCATCAAATATGGGAGGTGATTTTACATCATAACCATAGGGATCTTTCCCCCTCATCATGTTGACATCATTGCCCACAACTTCAAGCATATTGATGACATTTTCCATAGTTGTATAGGTATAATTGATCGCGGCCTTGCCATTCTTATTTTTAGAAGTCTCCCCCTTCTCATACTTAGGCAAGGGCTCTTTAAAGGCCTTGTGGTCTGCATTTGTGGTCAACCCATCAACCTATAATTTCCCAGTCTCAATAAGGTCTTGAACAAGATGCTTAAGTTTAAAACAGTTTTCAATGTCATGTCCAATCCCATTGTGGTATACACAATAAGATTTCTCATTCCACCAATAAGGTTTAGGATCTGGTATGCGAAACTTTGTAGGATCCTGAGGTTGTGCCAAATTATGAGCAATCAAGGTCTTAAAAATATCTCCATAAGAGTCTCCAAGCTTAGTGAATTGCCTCTTTCCTGACTTAGATTTATCTTGATACTTGGGCTTGTGCTCTTGTTGATCTAAGGATGTCTACAACTTCATAGCTTGAACTACATTAGTGATGCAAGAGCATCCTGGGTGTAAGAGCAATCTTGCATCACCCAAAAATATTTTTATTTTTGTATTCAATAAGGGCTATCTTGTGCAGAGTTGCTATTTATGGAAACTTGCTATTTTTAGTAAGTTGGTCTTACGATCTCGGAATGTTTTGATTTTACATGTGGAGGTTCATCTCAGTCATATCAGCCTGCCAGCAAAGTTTCATGGCTAGATCAGGTCTAGTTTTGAAGATATTGAAGATTTTTGGCATTGGCAGCAGGGTACATAAACTTTGAACTCAGTTTTGAAAGCTTTAGAGGCCTCGGATGAGGTCAAAAAATTGGATGACGGGCGCTTTGTGTTGGTCAAGCCTGTAGAATGCTTCGTGGTGTTTCTGAAATGAGGTTATAATAGTCAATCGGGTCAACTAGTGATGACTTATGGTCTCTGGAAGTCGGGTCACCTGAAATGGCAGAAAATAATTTTCCTTCAAAATTTCTGTTCAGGTTTCAAAAGTTATTTTGAGCCAACTTTGATGTAATAAATTGAAAAATAAAATAATTCTAAGTTTGGTCGGCCCTTAGGGCTAAATTTTTGGAACATTCTCAGGTGGTGGAAATTGCCTCTATAAAGAAGGCCCGTAGTGTTGTCTAGAGCAGTTCTGGGTAGTAGATCTGGGTATTGATTCGAGGCTTTGTCCTATAGAATATTGTAAGGGAATGCCCATGTGGCTTTGCATATTGTAATTCTAAAAGTTTGTAATTCCACATTTGTGGAGATAATAAGAAGCCAATTTTTTGTTCTTGCATATTATTGTTGTTGTTTCTCTATTTATGTTATGTGTTTGTGGTATTAAGGGGAGCACCCTTCATCAAGTGGTATCAGAGCAAGTTTTCTTGAGTGTGTAAATAGATCACCGACTGTGAGGTAGTTTGCACCAGGACCGTGGTTAGGGTTTCAGTGCGCATCGCGAAAATGCCTCCACGAACAGAGTGTGGCAGAAGAGCTGGTGCTGTGACACTTGAGGTTAGAGAGCTGCAGAGACAAGTGCAATCATTTCAAGAAGAGATTCACAAAGGAATGAATCTTAATGTCAGAGATGAAAGCGAGGATGAAGCCGAAGAAGAATATCAAGAAGGAGAAGCTGAAATTGTGAACCAGGAGGAAGAAAGACTTTTTCGGGTGATTTCCAAGATTGGGAAAAGACCTAAGATTGAGGTTCCTACATTTTTTGGAAATCTTAACCCAGAGGAATTGATTGACTAGATCAATGAATGTGAGGAATATTTTGAGTATGAAGATGTTGAGGATCCTGATAGGGTCAAGTTTGTGAAGGCCAGATTGAAAGGTCATGCGAAGATCTGGTGGCAAGAAATTCAATTGGAGCGAAATAGAAGAGGGAAAGATAAAATCACAAGATGGAATCAGATGGTGGATAAATTGAAGTGACAGTTCATTCTTGTTGATTATGAGCTTGACCTACTAAAGAAAATGCAAAGTTTGAAGCAAGCAGGAAAATCTGTTCAGGAGTATACAGAGGAGTTCTATCGACTCCTCATCAGAACAAGCCATGCAAAAGCTGATAAGGAGAAATTTTCCCGATACCTTAATGGGTTAAGGCCAAGCATTCAAAGGAGTTGAATCTGGTTCGAATGAACAGTATTGAGGAGGCATACCAGTTTTCCCTAAAAGTAGAGGAAAAGCTGAACAAGAAGTTTGAGAGCAGACAAAATGGAAGAGGTCATGGTGGAAGATCTAGCGGACGGTCATATAGTGGCCGAAATGAAGATCCAAAAAAGAAGGATGAGGCCAGTAGCAATCAGAATCAGAGAGAAAATAATTCCAATCGTTTCCAGGATCAAATTAATAGAGATCAGAGAGGAAGAGGAAGAGGACAAGGATCTAGAAGAGGAGGCTTCTGTGGAACATGTTTTCACTGTGGAGAAGAAGGTCATAGGGAATTTGAATGTCCTCAGCGCCAAGGCAAAATAGACAGGAGAAATAAAGGCCAGGCCAGAGTTGCACATGTAGATGAAGATGCTAGATCATCAAATTCTAAAGATGCTGAAAGAGGAGAAATGCTAATTAACAGAAGAGTCTTGCTGAGTGGTGAGAATGAGCCTGAACAAAGGAGGAGCCTGTTTCGCACTAGATGGAAGTGTGAGGGTAAATGTTGTGATGTGATTATCGATAGTGGAAGCACTGACAATTTGGTGTCAGAAGAGATGGTGACAAAGTTGAAGCTCAAGAGATAAAAACACCCACATCCATATTGGATTGCCTGGGTGCAGGATGACCACAAGGTCATGGTCAGTGAACAGTGTCTGGTAAAGTTCAAGATCGGCGGGTACCAAGATGAGGTACTATCTGATATCATCTCTATGGATGCATGTCATATGTTGTTGGGTAGACTGTGGCAGTTTGACATATGTGCTGTACACGATGGTCGTGCGAATACCTATTCCCTGACAAAGGATGGAGTGCGACATAAGCTAAAGCCATTGAAGGAGACTGAAGAAAACGTATGTGATAATGCAAGAATAACATTTGTTGATGGAAAAAAATTCTTAGATGGTATGAGGCATGAGCATGTGTGTTTTGCTTTAATTCCAAAAGTTGGTAAAGAAGAAGTAGAGGATGTACCTGTAGAGGTTGCAGATTTGTTGAATGAGTTTCAGGATATTGTATCTGATAATGTACCTGATGGATTACCACCGGTAAGGAAGATTAGTCATCAGATGGATTTGATTCCAGGAGCCAGTTCTCCAAACAAGGTAGCACATAGAATGACACCAGCAGAAAGTGAAGAGTTGAACAGACAAGTACATGAGTTATTGCAAAAGGGGTTGATTCGAGAGAGTCTGAGTCCCTGTGCTGTACCAGCGGTATTAGCACCAAAAAAAAATGGAGAGTGGAGGATGTGTATAGATTCCAGAGCAATAAACAAGATCACAATCAAGTATAGGTTTCCATTGCCATGAATGGATGATATTATGGATTGTTTGAGTGGAGCTGTGTATTTCTCAAAGATAGATCTGAAGAGTGGATATCACCAGATTCGGATCAGAGAAGGAGATGAATGGAAGACTACCTTCAAGACAAAGGAAGGACTATATGAGTGGTTAGTCATTGCTTTTGGGCTAACCAATGCACCGAGCACTTTCATGCGGCTCATGAACGAGGTTCTGAAAGAATTTCTGGGTAAGTTTGTCATTGTTTACCTAGATGATATTTTGATTTTTAGCAAGACATTGGAGAACATATGATGCATATACGTATGGTGTTTGAGAAGTTGAGAGATGAGAAATTGTTGATTAATTTGAAGAAGTGCAGTTTTGTGAAGAAAGAGTTAGTGTATTTGGGATTTGTAGTTTCAGCAGAAGGTCTAAAAATGGACCCAAAGAAGGTACAGGCTATCCTTGAATGGCCTACTCCAAGGATTGCTACTAAGTTAAGATCTTTTCATGGTTTGGCTAGCTTTTACAGAAATTTTATCAGAAATTTTAGCAGTATTTGTGGACCCTTGACTGAAACAATGAGAGGGGATAAAAAAGAGTTTAAGTGGACTAATGGGGTAGAAAAGAGTTTTCAATTATTGAAATAAAAAGTTACAGAACAACCTATTTTAGCACTTCCAAATTTTAATAAGGTGTTTCAAGTAGATTGTGATGCTAGTGGTACCGCAATAGGAGCTGTTATGAGCCAAGAAGGTAAACCTATTGCTTATTTCAATGAGAAGTTAAATGATCTCAAGAGAAAATATTATGTTTATGATTAGGAATTTTATGCTATAGTTCAGGCATTGAAAAAGTGGAGGCACTATCTGCTTCCTAAGGAGTTTGTTTTGTATACTGATCATCAAGCTTTGCAATATTTGAACAGCCAAGGAAAGTTGAATCAAAGGCATTTGAAATGGGTTGAGTTTTTGCAGAGTTATACATTTGTTTTGAAACACAGAAGTGGAAAGTCTAACAAGGTTGCAGATGCTCTTAGCAGAAGGCAACTATTGCTGACAGAGATGCAGATTAAGGTGGTTGGGTTCAAGGAACTCAAGAATTTGTATCCAGAGAATCCTAATTTTGGTGAAGCTTGGAAAGCTTGTACAGAACCTGTTACTCTAGATAGGATGAAATGGCTGGATTTTATCATCCAAGATGATATGCTATTCAGAGGGAGTCAGTTGTGCATTCCACGAAGTTCTATGAGGGAGAATCTCATCAAGGAGAAGCATAGTGGAGGATTGGCTGGACATTTTGGTCGTGATAAAACCCTTGCTTTGGTTGGTGAGAATTATTATTGGCCATAATTGTAGCAAGATGTGAAGAAGTTGTACAGAGTTGCAGAGTATGTCAGATGACGAAAGGAGTGAAGCAGAATATAGGGTTGTATCAGCCATTACCTATACCAAAGAAGCTTTGGGAGGATATCAGTATGGACTTTGTTCTTGGTTTACCGAGAACTCAGCGGGGACATGATTCAATTTTTGTGGTGGTTGACAGATTTTCAAAGATGGCACATTTCATTGCCTGCAAGAAGACTAATGATGCTGTTCATGTAGCAAGATTTTTTTTCAGAGAAGTGGTGAGACTACATGGTTTGCCAAAGACCATAGTTTCAGATCGAGATACTAAGTTTATTGGATATTTCTGGTAGACATTGTGGAAGAAGTTGAAGATAGATTTGAAGTTTAGTTCATCACATCATCCACAGACTGATGGGAAGATAGAGGTGGTGAATAGAAGTTTGAGAAATCTGCTGAGATGTTTGGTTGGAGATAAGCCAATGGGATGGGATTTGATTTTACCATAGGTAGAATTTGCATACAATAATTCTATCAACAGGAGTACTGGTAAATCACCATTCCAGATTGTATATGGAAGTAGTCCAAGAAATGCATCTGAATTGAGAAAGATAGATAAAGGAGAAATAAGTAGTGTTGAAGCTGAGGATTTTGCAGAACACTTGAAGAACATCCATGAGGAGGTGAGGAAGCATATTACCAAGATGAATGCGTAGTATAAGGCTAAGGCAAATGAGAAAAGGAGGCATAAGGAATTTTGGGTTGGAGATGAAGTCATGGTTCATTTACGGAAGGAGCGATTTTTGGTTGGTACATGTAACAAGCTGAAAATGAAGAAGTTTGGACCATGTAAGATATTGAAGAAGCATGATTCAGGAAATGCATATGAGGTAGAATTGCCTAGTGAGCTGAATATTTCACCAGTGTTTAACATTTCAGATTTGACAAAGTATCATGAAGGAGGTCTTGAAGATGAAGTTGCAGCAGCACAGTGGAGTATTCCAGCAAGTAGTTTAGATACTAAGGAGATTGAAGACATACTGGACAGTCGTGTTGGCAAAAGCACAAGGAATAGGACATATGAAGAGTATTTGGTCAAATGGAAAGGATGACCTGTTGAAGATTCATCATGGCTAACAAAGGAGGAGGTTAACCATCTTGGTTTTCTTCTACACACCTGAGTCGTGACAGGTTCACTTCTCAAATTACCCTGAGTGTCTAATGCAAGAGCATCCTGGGTGTAAGAGCAATCTTGCATCACCCAAAAATATTTTTGTTTTTGTATTTAATAAGGGCTATCTCGTGCAGAGTTGCTATTTATGGAAACTTGCTATTTTTAGTAAGTTGGTCTTATGATCTCGAAATGTTATGATTTTACATGTGGAGGTTCATCTCAGTCATATCAGCCTACCAGCAAAGTTTCATGGCTAGATCAGGTCTAGTTTTGAAGATATTGAAGATTTTTGGTATTGGTAGCAGGGTACATAAACTTTGAACTCAGTTTTGAAGGCTTTAGAGGTCCTGAATGAGGTCAAAAAATTGGGTGATGAGCACTTTGCACTGGTCAAGCCTGTAGAGCACTTCGTGGCATTTCCAAAATGGGGTTATAATAGTCAATCAGGTCAACTGTTGATGACTTATGGTCTCCGGAAGTCAGGTCACTTGAAATGGCGGAAAATAATTTTCCTTCAAAATTTCTGTTCGGGTTTCAAAAGTTATTTTGAGCCGACTTTGATGTAATAAATTGAAAAATAAAATAATTCTAAGTTTGGTCGGTCCTTAGGGCTAAATTTTTGGAACCTTCTCGGGCGGTGAAAATTGCCTATATAAAGAAGGCCCGTAGTGTTGTCTAGAGCAGTTTTGGGTAGTAGATCTAGGTATTGATTTGAGGCTTTGTCCTACAGAATATTGTAAGGGAATGCCCATGTGGCTTTGCATATTGTAATTCTAAAAGTTTGTAATTCTACATTTGTGGAGATAATAAGAAGCCAATTTTCTGTTCTTGCATATTATTGTTGTTGTTTCTCTATTTCTGTTATGTGTTTGTGGTATTAAGGGGAGCACCCTTCATCAATTAGATAGATTAAGAACTCCTTGTTCCTTAGGTTGTGGAGAGTCAACAATTCTATCATTGACTACTTGCTTATTTTTGTTCCAATATGAGTTCTTTTTATCCTTATTATTGTTGTTATTATTTGGGCCATTGTTGTTGTTACTTTGTTTGGCTAAAATACCCTGTTCTTTTAGAACATCCTCGATGCGACATGTAGTTTCTACCATAGTGTCAAAAGAATTAAAGACCATTTTTCTAACTTCATATCTTAATTCTGGCACTAGATTGCTCACAATTATATCAATCCTTTCTTCCTTAGGGATGGTCCTAGAATATTTGGAGCATAAGCATCTCCACCTTTGTAAAAATGTCACAAAGGGTTCCCCCTTATTTTGTTTTAGCTTGCACAAATCAAGCATGGTGACTGACCTTAATAGATTATATGCAAAGTGCTGCACAAACCTTTGGACAAGTTCTTTGAATGTTTTAATAGGAGGGGTAAGGTTAGTAAACCACTCCATAGCTTGGCCTTTAAGGCTCATCGAGAATAATCTCATAAGGTAGGAGTCCTCATGATGAAATTCAAAGCTCACGATATAGAACTGTCGTACATGGTCATGGGGGTCACCACTTCCATCATATTTGTCATATGTGGGGATTTCAACCTTTCTAGGAAAATCTACCATAACCACACTCTTGTCAATGGGATTGGGACATATGGAGTCCAAGTTGAAGGTATTCTTTGGAGCCATCATTTTCTCCATCATCTTCTTCATTTTTTTTTATCTCCTCTTCTTGTGAAGGGTTTTGCCTCTTAATTTTTCTGTCCACATCAAAGTTGTATGGGACCCTCACACCCTTGTTGATTAAACTCTCCAAGAATTGATCCTTATTTTTCTCAACATATTTTTCCACATATTGTTGAAAGAGTGGTTCTTGTTGCATTCTCATAAAATCATGAGTATCAAAGTTGGCACTACTTCCTCCATGTTGAGAGCCGTGATGAGCTTGTTGGGAGGGTTGTCTTGAAAGTTTAGGAGGTGTATGTATCCTATAATGTGCATGTCGAGAAGTCCTTCTTCCTCTAGGACTAGGTGATCTTGAAGGGATCCTTGACCTCCTTCGACTTCTTGGAGTTGCTGAGGGAGTTGATGGTGGAGAGTTGGTTCCACTATTGGTACCCCCGTTGTTAAATTGATTGTTGAGTTGTTGGGCCAATATCCTATCTTGTTCCTCTTGGAATGCCTTTCTCTCTATGTCCAACAAGGCTCATTGTTCCTCTTCTAGGAGCCTAAGTTTTTCTTCTTTTGTGGCTCATTCATTTTTTGCAGCCTATTTTTCCCGCTCAATTCTTTTTAACCTCTCACTTGTATATCTTGAAGTTGTGTTTAGCGGGGAACTTGGTCTTGAATGTTTGTACCAATCATTGGCATGCACTGCGTTGACATGAGCTTCAATAGATGTGTTTCTTTTGTCCTCATGTTGTGACCGTGCATCTTGATGAGCTTGTGCATAATGTCTTTCAGCTCGTTGATGAACATCAAGATATCTTGAATTAATAGGAGGTGAGTCAAGTTGATTTCCATCTTCGAATGACATGTTTCTCCTATGTCTCTGAAAAATGTCACCAAGTGATTGATCTATTATCTCTCTTTGTTTGGTGAAGGTATAACTCATATCCATATTTGATGAAAAATGTGCTACAGAGGTACTCAATTTTCTAAGGTTAATCTTTGGGTCAAAACAAACCTCAGACTCACTCTTAGGAGATTGATCGAAAATGGGCTCTTTCCCCTTTCATTGTTGACAAGTCTTAACTAAGGGTAACTGATTAAAAGCAACCGGGGGTCATTTCCCTTGATTCACTTGGTACCTTGTTGTAACTGACATGAAAGAAAAAGATTCTTGATGATAAGGTGACCTCTCAAAGTGTCAACACTAAACTAGGATAATCAAAGTTTTCTAATGTCCAAAAAAAAGAGATGGTAAGATAGAAATTGCAAAAGGCATTACCAACACTATCAAAGAGGTTCTTAAATCAAAGGATCAATATCCTTGCACATTTGAACTAGGAGGAAGGACTTAGCCAATTGTATAATTAAAATTGAATTTTAATGGAAATGATTTGGACAAAAAGAGTACTAAAATTCTCCAAGAATGTTACTAACAACTCTAGAGGTATACTTTCTCAACAGGAATAATCTTCTAACCTGACAATTCTTCCCAAGGTGACTTGGTAAATCAAATGGCACTACCCCTAGAGGGATAAAAATAGAAATTCAGAGTGAAGATAGGCTTCCAATGGTAAGATAAGTTACCTTCCTAAAGACCTAGCCAACTAAAAGCAACTACAAAACAATTGAAACCTGGTATACAATAGAGACTTCTCAGGTGACACTTTCTAGGCTAACCAGGTGATACTTCTTACTAAGGTGATACTTTGCCTTATACCAGGTGATAGACCTCACAATATCTAGGTGAAAGACTCCAGGCAAGTCGGGCGATAGTTCAGAAAGAATGAACTATCACGCGATATTTCTACTCAAAGCAGGCGATACTGTTGCTAGTTTGTATGACACTTGACCATAATTGTGTGAAATGTGCATTTTCAGGTCTGTTTGATCAAAATTTTCAGTTTGAGGGTTGATGTTTTCGATTTCAATCACAATATCTGCAGAAATTTGATAGGTTTGCAAATAGTAAGGGATCAAACATGTCTCAAAACACTTGAAACAAGGGCAAAAGCAACCTTGCCAAGACAAACACTTGTGATATCAAAATAGAAAAACACCCTATGAATACTACCAATTGTTTGAATGTTCTAGAATGTTAACACTGGTATTACACAACCAAAGACACTTCAAGCAATATCTATCCTAGAAAGTCAAGGCTCATTACTTATCAACTTGGCCCACAACTTGATGTCCCCTCACCTCACAAAAAGTGGTTACCCACAATAGATGTTGGCTTTGTCATGGAAGTGTCAATGTCACAACCAAAGGAACACATATGGTGAGTATCTTGAGGTGATTCGGGTTATTCCACTTGGATCAATCATTGCACCAAGAAGCTAAGCGGCTAAAATAAGGTGGCCTCTATCTAATGGTTCTTAGTAAGGGCTTACGTTCATAGTACCCCTCTTGCTCCCCAAAGGGACTCCTTACCTTGTGGCAAGCAATGGACCTCGCGATCTCAAGAGTACCTTAAGAATTCTCGCTCAACACTTTCCTCATGGTCACAATCCCACAAGTACTCACATCAAGTGAAGACAAACACTACATCTACCAAAGTTTTGTGTCCTTGATAGCCTTGAGTTTATAGTGGGTTGGAATAGCTAGCAATAAGCTTGTCCCCACTTGGGTCATTCCTCTTGATTGCTCAAGAGCAGGCCCGCTAAAGGATTCTAATAAACTAAACAAAAATTGGATCAACTTATGAGGTTCAAGGATTTTATTTCACCAGAAGGGTGAAGAACATACTCCTTTATCTCAAAGCTTTCTCCCAAACACACTAAGCAAAGTTCAATTACCCTCTTGCTTCCAAAATCCTAAGATGGGTCATGATTTTCTGGTTCACCACAAGGGTGAAGAGCATACTTCTCCTACCACCTCAAAATTTCTTCCACAAGATATTAATGTTCCTAAGAAAAAGAAACAACTAGTAATTGCCACACTTGAAATGGAAATAAAAACAAGCACACTTGATTGAGTTTTTATGCTTTGGGCAACCCTACAAAAACTGTTAGTAGCCCTTGTCCATTTAAAGCTTTGACATGCGTTCTGTTGGAAAAATATTTCAAGAAAATGTACCTACAACCACAACTTGTTATGCCCACAAGGTTAGCAAAATCCAAAATCTAAATGAAATCTGCAACTAAACTCTACTTAAACATAGTGAACTAAACCAA
This sequence comes from Chamaecyparis obtusa, assembly GCA_027943335.1. Classification (NCBI taxonomy): domain Eukaryota; kingdom Viridiplantae; phylum Streptophyta; class Pinopsida; order Cupressales; family Cupressaceae; genus Chamaecyparis; species Chamaecyparis obtusa. The sequence continues at coordinate 108,786 of BSBK01008460.1, forward strand.
CAAATTAATTAAATCTAAACTCAGCCAAAAAGATTTAGAAAAACAAGTCACTATTGGGTATAGTCAAAAATACAAACACTAGAAGTATCACGCGATACTTTTCAGTATACCAGGGTGATAGATTACTTCTGGGTGATACTTCTCCCTATACTAGGTGATACTTCACCTGAGACCAGGCGATATTCTCTGTAGTAGCCAGGCGATACTTCTGATAGGAGAAGTATCGTGCGTGCATATAGAGAACCATTGGATGATATTTCTGGAAGTATCACGCGATGTTTTGAGACAGAAAACTAGAGACCAAAAATTAAACTCAAAACTTGTTGAAAAATTGATGAAAATTGACAAAAATGCAAAAAAAGAAGGGATAAAGCTAATCTACTCTGCCCCACGGCGGGCGCCAAAAATGTACACACAAAAGTAGTGCACTTCTCTAAGTCATTACATCAAAAGAAATCCATGAAAGGGAAACCTTTAGTAGCAACCTAGAGCTCTCTATGTATGGAGTTGCAAGATTGTAAAATTGCTCTCAGCTAGAGCTAATAAACTTAATGACCTTGCTAGTCAACCACACAATAAGAGATTCAAGTGAAGACAAGGGCAAGAATGCCAATATCTCCAAGAATCAAATGAAATGCAATGCAAGTAAGCTAAAAATGAAGATGCAAATATGCAAGCTATGCTTATGAAAATGAAAGTACAATCTAAACTATGAAATGGAAATAGCAAGTGTTACAATCCTTCCTATTAAACTAGATGAGTTATTCTAAAGCATGAAAAGAAATCTAAACTATGAAAGCATGAAATATGAAGCTACTATGCAAGAATGAAAACTAAACTATGAAGAAATGAAGAAAGCTAAGATGTAATGCAACAATGATCTCCAAAAAGCTTCAGAGTCTTCAAGAATTCCTACAGCATAAAGTTAGCATAAAAGTGAATGACCTAGAATGAGGAAGAGAGCTCTTCTTTTATAAGAAATAAGGAAAAATGGACCATGGAGATTAAGAGGAAAAAGACTTAATCAATGGTGGAGTTTGAAAGAGGAGCAATCCATGTGCACAAATATCCTCCAATGAGAAAATAAGAGTTGACTTTTGTGTCCATATGAGACAAAAAGTGCTTTTTCCCTTTTTATAACATATGAATAATGCTTTATTTGTGCAACTTAGGATAAGAAGAAAATGTGGGAGGATTTTTATTTAATAAAAGGGGAGGAAATATTCCTTTTAATTAAATAAAGACTTAGGATAAAATGGTTAGCCCAAGGAATAATCAAATAAATGATAACATAGTACTCAATCAAGGAAATTGATATAATTGATAAAATGCTAATTTTTGAAAATATTGATTCAGGGATTTGATAAATTGTTGAATGGGGCCCCAAAGTCTAGGCGACCATTTTAGGATGCATACAAGTGCAAGATAACATTTTTGATTCCTTGTTCTTTTATTTTCTTTCCACATCTCATCAGGTTCAACATTGTTTTCCTCAAACATTTTTCTAGCCCATAAGGGTCTTTTCTTGTTGTTAGAAATGTCAACATCTTCAAGATGAGATGAATCAGGTTCAATGTTTTCTATTATGTTCTCTCTTTTATTTTCATTTTTTTGAGGAACATTCTCCCTTTGATTCTCAATTTCATCATATTTTGTAATGTTCTCCCTCTGATTCTCATTTGATCCTCCTTTAGTGGAAATGCAAATCTTTAGAGCAGTGTCCTCTTCAAACTTGATGTCTCTACTAACTTCAATGGATTGTTATTTTGGTATATATACCCTGTACCCTTTTGTAGTTTCACTGTAGCCAACAAATATTCCTCTTTTTCTAGAAGGGTCTAGTTTGGTTCTTTTCTCTTTGGGAATATGAATGTAAATAGGACATCCAAAGATTCTGAGATGACTTAGATAAGGTTTCTTTCTTGTAAAGGCTTCCTCAGGAGTGATGTTTTCTAGAATAGAGTGTGGGCATCTGTTTTGAATATATACAACAATGTTCGATGCTTCAGCCCAAAATGAAGTGTGCAGATTTTGGTCGTGCATCATGGCTTTAGCAACTTCAATGATAGTTCTATTTTTTCTTTCAGCTACTCCATTCTGTTGAGGATTATAAGGTACTGTATACTCCCTCTTAATCCCAATAGATATACAAAACTCTTTAAAATTTTCAAAAATATATTCACCTCCATTATCTGACCTTAGGATCTTTATTTTTCTCCTTGTTTGGTTTTCAACTAATGCTTTGAATTCTTTGAATTTGGATAACACTTCATTTGATTCTTTTAGTTTAAGAAAATAAATCCATGTTTTTTTGGAGTAATCATCAATGAAGATCACATAGTATGAATAACCTCCTAGTGAAAGAGTCGACATAGGTCCACACAAGTTAGTGTGAATGAGTTCTAATGTACCTTTTGTTTTATGTTCACTAGAAGGAAAGGATTTTTTTATATTTTTACCTAGAGCACATCCTTTACAAATTCTTGAGTGATTTGAATTTAAATTTGAGATCCCTATAGTAATATTCTTAAGGGAGGGAAGAGTACTAAACCCGATATGACCTAGTCTTCGATGCTAGAGTTCATTAGTATTGGATACTTCATGACTTAAAGCTGATTTGATACTATTTCCTACTTTGTATAAGCTTCCATCTCTATATCCTAAGGAAATAACATTTTTAATATTGGAGTTCTTTGTCCATATTAAAACTTTATTTTCTTGGAATGTGACATGATAGCCTTGATTGGCGAAGCTAGAGATGGAGACTAAGTTCCTTTTTATACCTGGTACAAATAGAACATCTTTCAATAGTAGAGTAGTCCTTGATTTTAGCTTGATAGAGAAGGTCCCAATTCCTTTTGCCAGATATGTGAAATTGTCTCCAATTGTAACTTCTTCTAGGGTTTCAAATTGATCTCTGAATCCTGTTATATTTGGAGAAGCTCCACTATCAATTATCCAAGTATTTTGGCTTGAGCTAACTTCACTCGATAACACTAAGAAGAATAGTGATATTTCTGCTCCTTTTACTTCTGCTAATGCTGCTTGTATTTTCAGCTTCTCAGGACAGTATCTATGTGTATGACCAAAATTATCGCATTTGAAACATTGTATTTTGGAGAAGTCTCATTTGTGAGTTTAATTTGGATTCCCCACATGGTTTGTGTTAGAGTTTCCTTTCTTGTGTTTGAACTTCCTTTTATTGCTTTTGAAGTTTGAGTGGGTGTGAAGAGCTTGAATCTCATTTCCTTTGGTAGGCCTGATTCCTCTTGATATTAATCAATATTCCTCTTGAGTGAAATCATTCTTCAGTTGATCAAACTTGGGTAGAGATGAACATCCTATTATACATTGAATGAAAGATTCCCATGTGATGGGTAATTCTCTAAGAGCTATTAGTGTTAGCTCCATGTCATCAACATTATTTCCAATGGTGGATAGTTGATCCCTTAGTTCTGAAATTTGAAGAAAGTAAGATGTAATTGTTTCCCCTTTGTTCATTTTGAGATTTAGCAGTTGTTGTTTGAGACTAAGCAATCTCCTTGTATTGTTAATCTCAAATGTCTCTTGGATAGTCAAGTGAAAACTTCATAGGTGGTTTTAAGTCTTGCTATGGAGGGGAGAATATGGTCTTTAACAAGATCGATTATAATTTTCTTTGCTTTATTGTTACATCTTCTCCAAGTCACTTTTTTCGGTTCTTCCTCAAGCATGCTTGTGTTTTCTTCAACATAAGAATCCATCTCAAGTTCTTGAAGTAGGGTAAGAATTTGAATTTTCCATGAGAAAAAGTTAGATGCACCTTTGAGTCTATCTTCTACTTTGATACTGCTGGCCATTTTAACTTCTCCTCCTTTTTATAGATAATCAGAATATAATTTTAAACTTTAACAAATTTTTCTTCTATTGAGGCTCTGATACCATGTTAGGAATCTAAGATCTTGATAGAGAAATTTTTTTTATTATTGTGTTATATTCTATTAAGACTTTTACTGATTTATATTTCTATGTGTTGCAGAGGAGAAGACGATGCCGTATTGATTGATCACTTTCCTCTCAACACATAATGCATTAAATATGATTCATTGCAACTATACAAAGAGACATGACTCTACATGGCTGAGGCCATGTAGAGCCATGTCTGTTCATAGACATGTCTCATACGAAGAGACGCATATATATTCTGATCACTGCAAGGATTAAGCTTAACTATCAATTGATAGTTAACGTAACATATGTGCATATGTTACGTTAACTATCCACCGATAGTTACGTAACAATAACAATATTATTATCATTATCGACTAAGTCGACTACTTTCATTAATACATCCGCTCGATAAAATAGACCACTATTGAATTAATTAACAATGATATGATATTATATATATATATATATTGATGCTACTATTTTAACACAACAGTGGCATGGTGAAAGTAAGCATGGGTTGAAAAAGATCAGGTCCTTCAATATGCTAGTTTTTTATAGAGGTAAATAAAGTTGGCATGTTTTGATGGCCATGGACCATCAAATTTGGAACAGAGATGACTTTTTTATTTTGTTTTCCATTGAAGAAGTTTTTGGTCTGATTTCCAAAAGGTTTTGTAAATAGTGAATAAAGGAACCCAATGAATGGTCTTCTTCACTTGAGATTATGGTTTTCTCACTTCTTTCTAGTGGATTGAATGTCCCCAACATACACCACTAATAGAGATTAAATTTGACCTTTGCATAATTTGATTTACCTTTGTGGTTTTTTGGCCATATCTTGTTTTTCTGTTAGGGCTTAGGTTTTGTTTAATTGCAAAATTTCAAGATAAACCCCAAGTCTTTCCAATCTATCATTACTTTCTGGTTCATAAAGCCAAGGGTGTCATCATTGTTTAAAAGGGGGGCTAATTCATTTAAGTCCTAGTACCATAAGTGATTGAGTGTTAGAACCTTTTAATTTTTCACGCCTTAAGTTATGATTTCCCTAAGTCTAGCCCCATAGCCTTTCCTATTATTTTACTAAGTCATGGGTTAAGTGTTCATGTTAGGCAGGTTGCTTTACCTTTTCAAGTGGTGGTCTACATGTTAAGTTCTTATTCAACCCACAATCTCGTGGCAATGTCATGATCTGGACCCAACTGATCATGATATTATGAAGTTAATTCAGATCTATCACATGTTCATTGGTCAATGATACATGTTTATATGTTATGTTATGTCTGTCAATGTAGTTGGTTAAAGGTTAGATTACTAATGTGTCCATCTTTCAACACATGTTGATTTTAAATAGAGATCTTTTGTTTTGTCAGAGAATTTGTGCGAATGATACTTTATGACATTTCTTGTTCAAAGGATAAAATGTTGTGAAGATCAACTGCTTTCATTATCCCATGATCAAACTTGATCGGTCTCTATTTAGTGTAGGATATATATATGTTTCCACGTGTCCTAGGCAAATGAAACATTGAGAAGGTAGGACCAGGTGGTGGATAGCTATTTCAAAATGGTTGGCCATGATATTAATATTATTTGGTGGGTAACTAAAGTGATCATAATTCAACACATGGTAATATTCAATGGAGATCTTTTAATCTGATAAAAAAAGGTGATCGATTTTTATTTCATAGAGGTAAGTTTTTGCTTTGTGCGACGACTAAAGAAAGATAAAAATTAGTGGTTTTCGTGATCTCATGATCAAACCTATGAAATGTTTAACCATCACGCGATCACAAGATCTTACCACATGTCCTTGATTGGCCAACATTTGTGAAGGAGGATCTAGATGATGAGGTGGTAACTGGGATAATTCTATTTGTCATTTAATAGGCTTGTATTCTAGGTCAAAGGTCAATGGTATGTTGACAAACCAATATCATTTGATATGCCACCGTTGAAGGAATCAATGAATTAATTTTAAACTTATCACATAATGATGTAACATGGATTGTCTTATACAATCAAAATAAATTAGAATGAATGAACTATGAAAGTTATAGGAAAACAATTGAGAGCTAAATGTGTAAGTTTGCAAGCCATCACAACATCATGAGATTCAAAACTCAGTACAAAACAGATTTGTAGGGATATGAATAGAGATGCAAAGGGGAATCCACTTAAAGGCATTTGATATGACATGCACAGAAATTTTACAATGGAAAATTCAAAAGATCTTTTGGTTTACAAAGGAGTGATAAGGAGTTTTGAAACTACAAAGGGAAAATCTACAGAGTATTGTTACATGCCAATAACCTACCTAATGTTAAATGATAATAGTCATGTAATCATAAGAAGAGTGTATAGAAATTAGAAGTTATAAGTACCACTTCTCAATAGAATTCATTATCCAAGTGTTAGCAAAAATGGATGTTCTAGAGAATGCAGATGATTTCTAGAACATTGCCAAATTTGTGAGGATGCACTTACAAGAAGAATATTGGGATAAAAGGGAGGAGCCGAATACATTATAGAAAGAGATATATTTAAATGGAGGACCATATCCAAAGGGATATTTAAAGATAAATGGAGTGCCAGACTCAAAATCCACAAGGTTAACATCCTAAGATGATGAGGTGGCATCATTACAAAGAGAGACACGATGAAGAAGAGGCCGACGTGACCTCAAATTTATACATGTTCTAGTAGTAATAGGTCAAACAACCCTTTAGAAACCACATAAGAGGATCTTGAAAATCTTGCATCTTGGCACTTTTTGTATCAACATTAGTAGAAATGGGTATCAAATCCCTTATTGGTTTGTAGAATGTTTAGAAATCCTAGATGCGAGTCCACTATGCAAGTACAATAATAGTCTTAGGGTGATGTTGGCACGATTCATAAATGTGGTGTTTTCATACAGGACTCTTAGATTTCTACCAGCTAATGGTTTTTGAACTTGAAAAGGTTAGGAGGTAGCAGATAATGTTAGGTAATAATAAATTTTATTACAATTTGATTTTATTTATCAAATCTTGTTAGGAAAATCAGATTTAGGTATTGACCCAAAGCTTGTCGTATTCCAAGAGGTATTGGAATCCCAAAGCCATAAGAGAGCATGAGGGGTTCCAAAATTTATGATGGTTCTAGTAGAAAGCCTAGGTGGGGTATGATAAGCTTGTAAAATCATTAATGGACCATTATTAATGAATCACCATTGAATTTTCTTGCAAGTTTTGAGTGATTAAATTGTGCAAGTATTGTATGTTAGAGGTAGAAAAGGATGTTTATAGAAATAAAGTTATGATTCAACTCTCTCCAGTGTACAATTCTATCAAGTTTTAAATGAAATAAATCAAGGGTTTGTCTCATTTTGTGTCTTTTTGTGAGATATATAATTTTATGTTCATGATTTGATCTAAGGGTCAATTAAGTGCTTGGGTAGAGTTATAGATTTTCAGAACTTGTGCGTGGATTCTAAGAAGTAGGTTGGGTTAGGGGTATCATTGAGAAATTTTGTAAGGAAATATTTATTAGATCTTATGCTATTAGTCAAACTATGATAATATATGTGGTTGTTTTTGTTATGAATTTAATTGACCAATGGGACAAGGCACTGATCTTAGCTATTGTTGGTTTTATAGTTGGTTTGGTGTTCAGATCCATGTTGTTCTTGGTATGAAAATGATTAAATAAACCATAATATTACTTTTCATGTATGTTTTTGTGTTATTCTTATATCAGGCTCCATGTAAGTTGTAGATCAAATAAATAATTAGCCATTATTTAGCATCTTATTATTATGTTGAGCCTTCACATGGGATTTATTTGCCTTATGTTAATGTAGTTATAAGTATAGTGTTGTGATTTTAAGGGCATTAAGGGATCACCGTCCTGGGTTTTGCAGATCCCAAAGTCCAGAAGGGTTTGTTTGGTCCTTTTCATTTGGTTCAAGTCTCATGTATATCTAATTATTGGAGTTGGCTTCTCCATAGGACATTGCAAGATCAATTTGGTTTCTATTTTGTAGTTTAAACCCTTTTCAAGAATCAATAGTATCATCTGATTGGGGATGATGCAAAATGGTAACTACCTATTCCTTTTGGTTTGTATGATGTGGGCCCTAAAAGACTCTTCTTTGTGACTCTTGGTTTATTCTTCCATTGTGCTTGTATTTCTACTACTTTTGGGGAATGTTGCCATTTCATTTTTATATAGTTTTAATATACGTGAGTTTTCATATGATCATATTAATCCCTAAGTTAGTAGATCCCTTTCATGCTCTCTTTTGTCATGTGTTCATTTCCCTTGGTTTGTCCTTTCTTGGGGCATCTCATAGTGGAAACATCTTTTGTGGGTGCATGTATGCTCCATTAAAGCTATTGATCATATTAAGGCATTTGCAGTCACTTTAATGTGACATCACACACTCCACCCCTTGATTCACATTTTTCACACACACACAATGATTCAATTCAACCTCTTTTGATAGATGGAAAAGGAGACAATGATTTCCTTACATTATTTTTATTATCACGCCCCTATGCATTATTCAATGGATCCATTGATAGAGACAATACTTTTCTTAAGGAATGGTCCTAGTTTCCTTGATCCATTTAGAGATAATGCTTTCCTTAGGATGAATCACCTCTTGAGGATCCGTTTATGGAGAAAATTATTTCCTTAAGAATTGATCCCTTTGTTTTTATGGGTTGAATAGCATAATATAGCTTGATATAATATCAATTCCATCTTTTGCAGTAGTGCATTTTTTTTTGCATGATTCATAGTAAGGAAATACCTTACTAGGCCAGTGGTTGTGCCTCACTCTCCTTTCTCTCTCTTTTGAGTGATGCCTCTTTTATCTTGGTTTTTTATTTAATGAAGACTTAATTCACTTGGGTACTTGATGTTTCTTTGTCTCCTTTACCTTGATAATATTTTTCTTACATATTTATCTAATTTAGCGCAAACATGAGTTTTTCTCATATTCCTACTAAAGTGGGGGCTAAATGTATTGGCCTAAAAGGTTAGCATCCATGATTGGATGCTTTATTAGGCCCTGTTTTGGTGATTTTAAGATTTGATGTTAGTTATGCTTGATCATAGCAACCTAGTTCTTCTTTTCTTGCATCTTTTTCACCATCCCAACACTGAGTTAAAATTAAATCTCAAAACCAAAAGAACATAATGACCGAGGCATTATGTTACCATGAATATTACAACTGAGGCATTATGTTCTCACCTATTTTGGCCCAAATTTTGTCCAGAGCCCTTTGTTGGGATTTTAGTGGGAAATTAGATCTCGTGGTTGGCCTAGTTTATTTTTGAATCCCAAAAAGATGAATGGAATATAAACACCATATCTATCCTCATTTTGATATTCATTCATAATCCACAACTATTATCAAGCAATCAAGAAATCAAGCATTTTAAAGAGCAATCAAGCATTCAAGTAATCAGATTCAATATTTAAAGGAAAGCATCTAAGATCATGTTTCTTCTCAATCATCCAAGTCAATTCCATAACAATATTCTCCAATTAAAGAAAGTTTTTCTCCCATATGGACAAGTAGAGGAGTTCTCAATCAAGAAAGAAGATCCTTCCTTCCATCTCTATACATTCTTCCTTCATTGCTAGTGATTATTAAGCATATCTATATTGAAGATCTAGGAGTGGAGTTCATAGGTCCATGCATTTGTGAGTGCATTATTAATTCTATTCAACATACCAATGTCAATTCCTTGTATTTTAAGAAAATTTAAACATCTTCATGGGTATGAGTGATTTCTACATCCACACATGAGGGTTTATGCAAGGTGAATCAAACATTTACCTTTATACATACTTTCATTTGTGTCCTTTCAATTTTAACGTTGATTCCTAAAAAGGGGGTTGACCAAGGAAAGCCCCTTTTACCCAACCTTTTCCCCATTTTTGTATGTGCATGAATAGGTTACAAAGTTGTCATATTTTTCTTAGGAAAATTGGGAATAGTCATAGAGTCCTTGAAAGTTTCAACAAAAAGTGATAGGAACATAGTGTTTGAGTCATTCTATTCCCAGGAACAAAATGTCGTAGCCATTCTAATCCTAGGAAAATAATGCTTCAACCATTCGATTCCCTACAAAAATAGTTCAAACTAAAATCCCAGGTCAGTACAACAGTTTGGACCCCGATTCAGCTCATTTCTAGTTTCTAGCAGTTAGTTATCAATTTGTTACTTATATTTTTGTCTCTTTATGTATATTTTTCCTCCTACATTGCATCTTTCCCCTTGCTATTTTTAATTTACACATCTTTAGCAAATGATGATTATCCCATAGAGCACTTAGGTCCTACTCAAGCCTATTGGGACATCTTCCTTCCAAGTGTCCAAGTTTGAAAAAGAGGAGTAATAAACCCCTTTACCTTTTCTCTTCTTTTTACCATGTACAACTATATAGGGTTTTGCCTTAGTCAACTCCTTTCTAAATAGTAATCTCCACCTCCACAAATAGCTAATGTTCAAATAGAAATCATGTGTGCTTGTAAATATTAAGTACATCTAAGATTTCTATGAGCTAAAATGGATAAAAGTAAATTAGAGACCTACTTAGGTGTGTTAGAGAAAAACCCTATATGATATTGAGATTACAAGTATCTAAGATAACTTAATTTACAATAATTAAATTCAAACCTAAAGCTTAAATATAGAGATACGAGAATAAGATGAGATCATACACAACCTTACAGGAGGAGTACGAGCCAATTGTCAATCAGTAATCTTATCCTTGAAAATACCTTGAAAGCTTCCATGTTGATGTTGGTGATGAAAATAAATGGACTTAAGTCTTAATATTTGTTGGTTTTCCTTGATTTAGAGATCTTCAATTTATTGGATGTCTTCCAATTATCAAGCCAAATCTTTAGAATTTCTTTCAATACCCAAATGAAGTGAAATGACTTTCTTTTATAAACTTATTAAGCATTTTCAAGGTGTAAAACTTGGAGTAGGCCATCATGCATTTAGGAACCCCGCTAAAACTCGATAATCATTGCTCCATTCAAAATTAAGGTTAATTCTTAGGGAGGGGTGATTTTGACTTGTCCTTGACCCTCTACTGTCAATCCAAAGCAAACCCAATTTTGGACTAGAGGTCTTATTTGGTATGTGGATGCCAAAAATATGAACAAAATTGAGGTGTGATGAGAAAAAACACATGCAAGAGACCACACATGCTAAAATGGGGCCTAGGGAAGTAAATGTTGACTAAAATAATTAAAGGGGCATACTTATTATTAATGGCACATATAGATTTTTTATGATATCAAATTAAGAGAGGACTCATATATTTAAAAAATTTTTTAATTAAATGTATAGTGAAGTTCTATAATGTATGCTAGAATGAAATACACCAAAATTAATGCTAAGCATAGAATTGGACACATTAGCAAAGGTGTAAAATTTATGATGCTACAAGTTTAATTTGTGTGGTATCTCTTGTATTATGTGTTGGCAATTTGGCTAATGTGGATGCATAGATGTTGTCATTATGGAAACATATGGTCTCTACTGAGAGCCCAAAATCTAGAATGCAAGTATGGCAAGTTGAAGGAAGAAATTGTCTAAGTATGAATATAGTGATCCTGACAGAGCACCCGATGAAGATTTAGTTGGCGATGTCCACTAGAGAAATATTTTTGTTTATGTAGTTAACTGAAGCTTCTCCAGAGTAGGAGGATACCCCATCTCAGTGCACATAAAGTTTGGAGGAGTACGGATGAAGTTATTCAAAGTTTACCGAAGATAGTTTTGCAGACAGAACAGTTTTGGAGATAGTATTAGTGAAAGAGTTAAGGCATTATTTTTGCTTGTCAAAATAATGACTTAACATTATGAAGGGATGACATCCTAGATGTTTACCCTTGGATAAAGATTTTGGAAGCCGACCATATAAAGTTATTATCTCTAATAACTCATATATTAGGCATACTTGAAATGTAATGATGATGATGTTTTTGTAGAAAAGAAAGAAAAGGATAACTTGCGAAAGTTGTATATTATGATAGCAACAAAGGCTATTCATGCAAAGTTGTAAGCAGTACCATATTATAGTTAGAAATATTTTGTATTACTTGTTTGGGCAGTGAGCTCAGTAGTGATCAGGTTTTGTAATCTAACTCCTAACAGGGTTAAGGCTTCTAACAAGGCCTAAAGTCCTTTAACCAGGACAGATCTACTATATATTGTAAACTAACTCTTAACAGGGTCCAATATCCCTAATAGGATACTTTTGATTAGTGGTCTTTGTGGGTACCATCTCCACCAGGGTTTTCCCTTGGCCAGGGTTTCCTCGAGAACATATCATGTGTTATGAGTTCTTTCTATTTACTACTATGTTTGTTAATTAGCTTGATAATCTTTGTATGCACTAAAGTAATCTGTTATATCCATAAGTGGGCAAAAGTAAAAGTTTGTGAAATACTGATTCACCCCCCCCTCTCAGTATTTCCTATTTCTAACAATTGGTATCAGAGCACAGTTACTCGGAGAAGGAACATTCAAGGAAAGCTTAGCAGCTTAAGTAAGATCTCTATGGATATGGATCAACTTCAGAAGAATCTTGAAGAAGCTCTTGAACAGATTGACATGCATACTGATGAAAGAAACTCCTTAAGAAGAAAGTATGAAGATGCAAAGAATGCTATTGACAAATTAAAAGGTAAGATTGAAGATCTGAAATCTGAAAAGAAATCTGATTTTCTTGTTGAAGATTGTGATGAATTAGAAAAAGAAAATGAGATCCTTAAGCATGAGCTGAAGATAGTAAAACTGAAGCTTAGTATGAAAGATGGAAATTTGAGATCTGATAATGAAAAATTGAAAATTGAGAATGAAGATCTGAGATCAAGACTTGAAAAGGTAACATCCAAATCTGAAAAAGTAAAAGTGCAGTATGTGGAACTTGAGAAGTATAATAAAATTGTGAAAGGTGAATTAACTCAATCTAAACAACAACTTGAAAGGCTATATTCTAATAGTGATAGGACTGAAAAACAAATTTCTTTTGGAGAACCATTCTTTGATAAGATTGGATTTGGATTTAGTATGTTTAGAACAAATCATGAAAGTAAGAAGCCAGATCTGAAGACATTTGAAAGTATGGAGGAAATGAAGCTAGATGAGAACACATTGGAAGATCCACCTAAAGAAGAACCACCTAGAGAGAAAGAAGAATCAAAGCAAGAAGAATCAAAATAGGAAGAATCATCTAAAGGTATGCAAAGAGAATTCAAAGGTAGATGTTTTTCTTGTAATACTATTGGGCACATGAAGAGAGATTGCATAGGTAAGCAATTTAAACCTCTTAATGGACATTGAAGGAACCAAAGTGACACTAGCGTTAGATGATGCAGTATTTTATGATCTAGGAAACATTGTTGACAATTTGGCTTTAGGAGAGCAAGAGAAGGTTACAAAATAAAAAAAGGATACAGAGGCAGAGGAAGCACTAGCTGTATCAGAATCAATTCCAGCAGAGCAGACAGTTAAAGGTAAACAAATTGTGACAGAGGTCACTACCCGTAGTGCACCTAACAGTAAGAAGAGACAAATTGGTTCAATTTTTTAAGACCTTGGAAAAGAGGTTGAAGATGATGATCATCTTGAGTTCATCACATCTCTTAATAAAATTATTGGAAAGAATAAGAAGGTGAAGGACCTTGAAGGAAAAGTTAGAGTTTTGACAGAGAAACTTGAGAGTGTGATCAGCACTAAGGTATTTGAATCGGATCCACTTGAGAAAGCTAAAATGGTAATGAACTCTTTTGACTCTGAATTTTCTAACTTAAAGGATATTGTTAGAATAAAAGTTCAGGAAGCCTATGAAGAAGAAATGCACCAAAATTTAAGTGTAAATATTCGAAATGATATTGGTAATTTGGATGTATGTATAAAGAATTTGAGGAAACATTTTGAGACTGGAAAGAGTTTGTATATACAATGCACAAAATTAGAAATCCTAACAGCTAAAGAAGATAAGAAGATCAGAGAGAAGATAGATGCAATTACAGCTGAAACAAACACCTTGACAAGCCCAAATGTAAAGATAAGTTCTGTGGAGAAGAACATAAGGAAGTTAAATGATGAAATTAAAATGTTAGCAGAGGAGAAGAATAGAAAGATGATCAGGATTAACATCTTGAGAGAGCATGTCTCAATCAAGACCTCAATTGTTGAAGACCAAATTGAGCAGTGTCTTTCAGCAAAGACATATTTTCAGAAGTTTAGCTTTAATGCCCTGCAAGCTTGTCAGACAGCAGCATACGGATTGAGTACTCTACTCAATGTTGCTGAATCCATTAGGAAGATATGGGAGAAAGATTTTGAATCATGGAAGTTAGAGTTTGGTGACTGTGGTGCAAGCCTACCAGCTTTGCAATAGCTGATAACAAGGTATCAAGTTTTTATTAAAATTTTTGTACACCCTATCTTTGTCATTGTTGTCAAAGGGGGAGAGATAGCAGAAAATTGATAATATGTTGAGGAAGGATACTCATAGGGGGAGCTATTCTATGGAGTAAAATATTGTATATGTGTTGTATAACATTTGGCCACAATTTTGTGTAAGTGTTTTGAAGTTTTGTTTGCACACTTAGCCAATTTTCCCATATGTTGCCACCAATGACAAAGGGGGAGATTGTTGGCAATTTGGCTAATGTGGATGCATAGATGTTGTCATTATGGAAACATATGATCTCTACTAAGAGCACAGAATCTGGAATGCAAGTATGGCAAGTTGAAGGAAGAAATTGTCTAAGTATGGATACAGTGATCCTGACAGAGCACCCGATGAAGATTTAGTTGGCGACGTCCACTGGAGCAATATTTTTGTTTGCATAGTTAACTGAAGCTTCTATAGAGTATGAGGATACCCCATCTTAGTGCACATAAAGTTTGGAGCAGTATAGACGAAGTTATTCGAAGATTACCGAAGATAGTTTTGCAGACATAACAGTTTTGGAGACAGTATTAGCGAAAGAGTTAAGGGATTATTTTTTCTTTTAAAAATAATGACTTAACATTATGAAGGGATGACATCCTAGATGTTTACCCTTGGATAAAGATTTTTGAAGCTGACCATATAAATTTATTAGCTCTAATAACTCATATATTAGGCATACTTGAAATGTAATGATGATGATGTTTTTGTAGAAAAGAAAGAAAAGGATAACTTGCGAAAGTTGTATATTGTGATAGCAGCAAAGGCTATTGATGTGAAGTTGTAAGTAGTACCATATTATAGTCAGAAACATTTTGTATTACCTATTTTGAGCTCAGCTAGTGATCAGGTTTTGTAATCTAACTCCTAATAGGGTTAAGGCTTCTAACAAGGCCTAAAGTCCTTTAACCAGGATAGATCTACTATATATTGTAAACTGACTCTTAACAGGGTCCAATATCCCTAACAGGATACTTTTGATTAGTGATCTTTGTGGGTACCATCCCCACCAGGGTTTTCCCTTGGCGAGGGTTTCCTCAAGAACATATCATGTGTTATGAGTTCTTTCTATTTACTACTATGTTTGTTAATCAGCTTGATAATCTTTGTATGCACTAAAGTAATCTATTATATCCATAAGTGGGAAAAAGTAAAAGTTTGTGAAATACTAATTCACCCCCCCTCTCAGTATTTCCTATTTCTAACATTATGGTCCTCCCTCTAAATATTTATTTATCCATTTGAGTGTTTCTAACACCCTATATTATTTCATAAAGATTTGGAAACTCACAAACACCTTTTATTTTATTCTCACATGAATAAGTGGCTTGGAATTAGATACATGATATTTTCAAGCCTTTCTAGCTAGATATTTTATTTTAGCATATGATTCTTTTAGGTGAATAGTCTAAGATGTCTACAAGATTCATGTAAAATTGACAAGAATTTAGAGTAGAAATTTTATTTCTCATATGAAAATATACAAACGTTGCTCTATTTTTAGATGCTATAATGGATTCATATTTCTCTTTATGGTCAAAGTCATTATGCTATAGTATTATGTTGTAGATCTATGTGCAGGCTAGTAAAGTTTGTCTTGAGGTCTCCACTTCTAAATATTGATTGAGCATTAGCACACCTTAAACTATTACTTCTGTGCAATCTTGTCCTACTGACATTTATGCTTTTTCACATGCATACAATTTTGACCATAGCCATAAGTTAGATTATAATTATTCTCATAATAACTAAATAGTTAAATTGATAAAATAAATTAATGAATAGACATGTCCCTCATGGAACATGTCTCTTCTTGTCCTTGTCATGTACAAATACAAAGAGATTGATGCATTTGGAAAACACATACAATCAAATAGTGCTATTACATTTGTAATGATCCTAAAAACTTAACAATTTAATAATAGACTTTTTAAAAAATTTGATCTACAACATAATTCTTAAAAAATTGAATCCATTCTATTTATACTTTATATAAAATATATAATATTTTTATAAGAATATATTAGTCTTTTAAAAATCTACTCATGATAAATGAATTTTGGTAATGATTATAAGTCAATAAATTTGACTCAAAAACTACATTATTAAATCCTAATAAAAATAATAATGTAAAGCAAATGGAAAAATAATTGTCTATACTTTTCTCTACAATAAGCCTTGCAAATATTCGGTCCTCTCCCCCTACTTATTACCTCATTCTCATGGGAATAAGAGAGGCAGTTCATGTAAGCAAAATTCTGATCATAACGTTGTAAATTGAAGAATTTGGTTGTCGAATTCCACTTGTTTTTGAGCAGTATATTCAGCAAAATAGAATGTTTTTAAAAAAAGTACAAAGAAATATATAATAGGTAAGGGAGAAATCTTAGCAAATCCGACCTTAGCTCAGTTGGTAGAGCGGAGGACTGTAGTGGGATAAGAAGTTCCTTAGAAATCCTTAGGTCACTGGTTTGATTCCGGCAGGTCGGAATATATTTGCTTACGAGCATTTCGCGCTCCCTAAGGGCAAAATTTTATATCATTATAAATAAACTCTTCGGATCAATTCTTCAAATCTTTTGTCAAAAATGTTGGATAATTAGGGATTTTTATTTGGAGGCACAACAATTTTTATGAAACTGATAATTGAAGTTTGAAGTATGATGACATGTTAATTATGGTGGAAAATTAACAAGCATCAAGATCTAATGAGTGCTAAGTGTTCCATTCATTCTCATGAGAGATGGGTTCATATGAACCACTATTCACGAAACATGGGTTAATGAGTTTGACTCAAAAAACTACATAGTTGAATCTTGATAGCAATATCACAATTATCAAGATAATAAGGGTGATCTAAAGATAATGGATGATGAGAACATGCGAATTATAAATTTATATTAAATTGGTAATTTGAATCTTAGAAAATGTTGAAGTTAAGTACTTTTTATATTACTTTTTGAAACTCTTGAAGTGTGATGCCACGTTAATCATGGAGAAATTTTTCTTACAAAGATAATAAGGGTGATTTAAGAATAATGGGTGATTAGGACATGTGAATTATGAATTTACATTAAATTGATAATTTGAATCTTAGAAAATGTTGAAGTTTAGTATTTTTTATATTACTTTTTTAAATTTTTTAGTGTTACTTATTATTTAATGACTAAAATTTATTGATATGTTTATGGTTAAGAACATTTAGAAGGCTTTAAAGTTGGTCAACATTAACTTATTTAAAATGGTGATTGTTTTATGTTAACTTCTTTTATCAAATTTTATTTTTTGTGGTGGTCACCTTTCTTAAATTACTAATGTTGAATTCTATAATCTTATGTTCATTCGACTAAAAGATTTTAATCTCTTAAGAAAATATATGAAACTTTTCTCTAAACATGATCAAGTTGAAAAGTTGTCCATTTTAAATAATTAGAAATAACCATTGAATTTTAAGCCTAATCCTTTAATGTGTCATTTTAAATGTCCACGAAAATCATTAATCATCTATGTCATTTAAAAGTTTGGGAAAATTATTATGAATAGAGAACCACAACTTATTATTTGTAGTTCACAAATTGTAGTTTTATTATCATAATAGCTGCAATCCATTAACAACCATAAATTCAAAAATTTGGTGGTAGAGACCTAACTTAGATTAGGAGTTGTTAAACATAACATGCCAGATGTAAGGTATGTAAATGTCCTATATTTTCTAAAATGGCTATATTAATTCTCAAGCACATTTAATTGAAAACTAAAAAACTGTTCTCCTTAAGTGTTTCCTAGCATCCTCCTAGCCTACACCAAAGTGGGAAGTGAACAATATGGTATGGGCATCATCCATGAAAGTGTAATTGAAAATAGAATTCTATCGACATGTTGTTACAAATGCTCTATTAGACATGAATGCAAAAGATGGAAACATCAAAACACATGCACAGGATGATAGATAGACACATGAAATGCTTATAATGCCTCAAAGAATGCCTCAAAGAAATATGATCTCTTGGGATGAAATGATTTTAGGATAAACACTTATATACTTGGTAGGTGCAAAGCCAAGTTTATCCACCTTTTCCAAAAATGATAGCCTTGTAATGGGTACCTACATCTACTAAAGCATCAAAGGGCAGTGAATCTCTCTTAAATGTTAAATTTTCAATTGGCTTGATAAACATACATGCAAAATGTGAGAGCATAAAAAAAGCATCTTTTTTTTGACAAAATGTGGATATGTGAGTAGGAATATGCACATCAATTGGAGCACAATCAGCTGTAGTACTTTTGTGCAAAGAACATTAGTCAACTATATGAAAATTGCCTCTTAAGAAATTTTAAAGTTGTGTGGGATGTTGAAATTCATCAAAGTATTATATTACTCTAGAAGGATTCTATTTATTTCTATTCATTGGATTAAAATACATTTTTGTCTATAGAAAGGTTGAGGGACTCATCACTAAGTTCTTTTAGAAGGTCCATATGGTCTTGGCTTTTTACTTTTCTCTTTATTATCTTTATATTTGAAACATGTTAATTTTAAAATTTTGAGTATTCTAGGATGAAGTTTCTCAATCAAAATATATATTCTTGAAGATTATATAAATACTTTTAGTTGTTTGTAAAAGATCACGTTCATTGACTAAACATGATCAAGTTGAAAGCTATTCATTTTAAATTAATAGAAACATCCATCAAATTTTAAAGTTGACTATCATTACATGTCTTATTTAAATGCCCATTATAATCATTAATCATCTTTTCCGTTTAAAATTTTGGAAAAAATATTATCGATAGAAAACTGCAATTTATGATTCACTCACAAATTATAGTTGATAGTTTGTAATTTTGTTATCACAATACCTACAATTCCTTGGAAACCATAAATGCAATAATGTAGAGGTAGACATAAATTAGTATAAGAACTGTTAAAAGTATTCAAATATACAATATATGAATGTCATGGATCTATTGAAAAGGCCATAGAAATTCTTAAACAAATGTATTTGGAAACTACAAAATTAGTGTTCTCCTCAATTGTTGCCTAGCACCTCCTTACCTATACCAAAGTGGGAAGATTAAGACTTTGGTATGGGAATCATCCATGAGAGCATAGCTTATGTAATAAAACTCTATTAGGGTCTTGTTACTACTACTCTATTAGACATGAATGTGAAAGATGAAAACATTCCCAATGAAATGATGATAGGATAAACCCATATATAGTTGGTAGGTGTAAATTAAAAGTTCTCTATATTTTCCAATATTCTCACAACCATTGTCAAAATAATAGCCTTTTAATCATACATCGATAAAAGAATCAAAAGGTGGTGGATTTGTCTTAAATGTCTACATTGCAAGAGTCTTGGTAGAAATGCATACAAACTATGAAGACATTAAAAAAAGTACCAAGTAGTTTTGTCAAAATGTGGATCTATGAATAGGAATATAGGCATCAATTGAAGGACAAAGAGTTGAAGCACTTTTTACAAATGAGGCAAGTGCACTGCTTGAAAAAATGACACTTAATTAATTTTTTGTGGGATGTGGACATTCATCAAAGTATCAATAATTGTTTATGGCTAGTGAAGTCTCCAAATTTATTAATTCACACATGTCAACATAATTATAGCTTGTATTAGATGGATGCTTTAGAACAAGGTATAAACATATGTGAAAAAAAAATAAAAAATAAAAATTTGTCTAGTCCTATAGTTGTTTCCATCTTTTTAGAAATGCATATGAAAAGTGGGAACATGGATAGACCATGAGAAGTGTTCGATAAAATACCTCAAAGAAACTCCATTTTAAAAGATACATATTAGCTTGAGCTTCCTTGGTAGGCATGTACACAAAATAATAAGCATAGGAAAGGGGACATGCTTGTTTGATAACACGTTAAAATAATCACAACATAATCTAATTTGTTTATTTCTAGACTTAGGATTTCTCTTCTATAGTGTTATCAAACAAGCCTTTTCCCCTTTCATATGCTTATAATTTTGAGAAGATGTCTAAAATGTGTTTGTTTTTGGACTATATTGAATGATCATGTGGAAAATATGCAAGAAGATCTAAAGGTTCCTCCACAACAAATGAAGAAGAATTGAGTTCATCAAAGAGAAGAGGGATGTCATGAATAGTGTCTCCACTATTTTAATTATGAGAATCGACAATGGTAAGTGCACCAAGATTGTATAGAATTAAGTGACCACATACAAAAAAGATCCTAAAATGAAAAAGACACATGTTTTTAATAAATAAAAAACAAAATATGTGTTAAGGCTTTAAAAATATGAGAGAAAACATGTATGCAGTTTTTGAATAAAAAATACGTACACATAAATTGAGTAAAAGACATAGACATGCTTGAATGAGAGCTAAATACATATATGTTTATTGATATTAAGATACCAAAAATGTACTTGTACTCTGGCTTTTAGTCCCATAAAGTACATACAAGTTTTGAATGCCAATTCCTTTGTCCCCCCTTAGTTTTGCTTCATCGAGATATATAACTATATATATATATATATATATATATATGTATGTATATATATTGGTAGAAAGTTTGTGAATGGTTTCAAATCTCTAGGACTCATATTGTAAATTACAGACTTTAGTACATCTTATAATTTTTTAAACTTAGTCAAATTTCAATAATCAGTAGGCTTATATCATCACTCTCTCTATCTCAATCTATTTTCTACCCAAGCTCTATACCTATCTATTTACCTATCACTCTCCTCCTTGATCTTTCTCTTTCTACCTCACTCTCTCCTCTCTCGTAGATCTCTGGGAATTTCTGATATCTCTCTCTCTCTCTCTCTCTCTCTCTCTCTCTCTCTCTCTCTATATATATATATATATATATATATATATATATATATATATATATATATATATATATATATATATATATATATATATATATATATATATATATATGTATGTATGTATGTATGTATGTATGTATGTATGTATGTATGTATGTATGTATGTATGTATATATATCCCTCTCTCTCTCTCAATATATATAAACATATATTTCTACCTATTGGAATAATATGAAAATATCTTCTTAAGAGATGTGTTGTGACATATTTGAGTGGTGTGTTTTCATTGCTGTCAACATGTTTCTCTATCCGTGAGAGTGTTGCAGAGATGTTCAGTGAGTTCGTTGGTCTGATGTATCTTGTATATTGAAGATCAAAATCTGTGGATAGTATCAGTGTGTTTTGAGATGTCCAGAGTTGATTAAGTTTAACTTTCAAATGTTCACATAAGTATTTGAATGAGTTTTGGGTTTCTATGTTGAGATAGGTTTTTCAGTTGTTCAGTGGTGACATTGTGACAATATTTTTATCCATAATGCTCCGCATTGTAATATTTTTATTTGTGGATATGGTGGTATATTTGAGACATTGACATGTTTCCTCAAATCAATTGGTTCATGATTTGGAGGCCTACAAGCTATTTTTCTAAATCGATAGTTGTTGCAGTTGGCGTTCTTGAGGTTTGGTGTAATGATGTTGGTGATTCTAGAATATTAGTTGATATGGATGTCATTGTGTTATTTCATGTTGATTGTGCATGTTTCTAGATTATACTCCTATTGTGTTGTTAGTTCACATTGATTGTGGTACTTGCAGTTGAAGATTCTAGTTGGTGACTTGGTGTTCTTCATGTTCTTGGCCAACATGATGTTTGTAGTGTGTTGCGAATGATCAAGGCATAATTATTGGAGGTGTTTCATGTTAAAGGCATATGGTATTAGTCCAAGATATGTATTAGCTGATAGTTTTTGGTTTGCATTTAATATTTTTAATTAAGAGGTTATATCTTTAATATTTGGGTGGTGAGAGTTTGGTCAACCTTGAAAGAATAAGTTGATGAGATGTATAAATGTAATTTTATTCTTGTGAGAATTGTGTGCGAGAGAGTGGATGAGAAGGTATGTGAATGTGTTGAAGGTATGCATTTTTTTAAGGTAGAGATTAAGTGTGGATAATAAAGTTTTATTTGTGCTTTAGTGGATGTGATACAAGCTTGTTGAAGATGCTATTATCTAGTTCATAATCTGTGGATTATAGTCTATAAGTATTTGTAAGGCAGTGAGTCTTCCAAGCCATTTTTGTATTTGATAAGTGATCCCGAGGAAGTGTTCCTGAATGCATGTGTATTCCTATTGTAATACTCCTAACAAGGTATAGTTATTTTAACAAAGTAAATCATCTTGTAAGTTCATCTCCACAATGGTTTTTCCCTTGATCAGGTTCCCACTCAAAATAATCTTTGTGTTATGTGATCTTGATTTGTTCTAGATCTATGGTTCATGTTTAAATACCAGATCTATAGTTTAAGGTTTAAGTTTGGTAAATTATATAAGTTTTAAAATCAAGATCTATGGTTCATGTTTAAATATCAGATCTATAGTTTAAGGTTTAAGTTTGGTAAATTGTATAAGTTTTAGGACAACTAATTCACCTCCCTCCCCTCTTAGTTGTTTGTTTCCATATTTACATCAATTAGTATCAGAGCCTAGTTTCTCCATGGGAAGCTTAATCACTTGAGGTGATGTGGGATGTCATCTTGTAAGAATGATAGTCCAAGATTTGATGGTAATAATTAAACCCTTTGGAAAGGTCCCATGGAATGTCATTTTAAATGCATTGGAGATGACTATTGGGAGCTTACCAAGAATCCATATGCTCCTCATGAAAATCTTGCTACTACTACTCCTGATGAAAAGAAGGTTGAATACAACATCAAAACTAAGGAAGAATTTTTGAGTGCCCTAATTGATTCTAAGATGATAAATGTTATGGAACTGAAGACTGCTAATGAGATCTGGAACAAGTGGGAAACATTATATGAAGGTGACACTTATGTGAAGCTTGCAAAGTTGTAGAGCCTAAAAGGAAAATATGAGACATTAAGGATGAGTGAAGATGAGAACATTACTACTTACATGAAGATGGTGAATGAACTTGTGTCCAGTATCATATGTGTTGACGAATAGTTGTATGAACCAAAGATTATTGTTAAGTTTCTTATATCTTTACCATCTTCCTATAAACACAAAGTTGTTGTTATTGAAGAAATAAGAACTATGAAAAATGTGACTAGAGACATTTTGATTGGTAAGATTTTCCCTTTTGAGATGAGTGAGTTTGACGATTCCCTTCATAAAGTTGAATCTATGTTCAAGGATACTATTTCAAAGGACAAGAAGAGATATGATCTGGGAGAAAGTTCATAAAGAAATATATCTAGATATGCAAAGGAGATGAAAGAGATTGAAGATAAAGAGCGAGAACTTGAAGATATTGAAGCCCTTATTGCAAAGAGATCTCCCAAAGGTTTTGGTAAGTATGAAGTAAAATTGCCTCTTCAATGTTTTTCTTGCAATAAGATTGGTCATTTTGCATCAAGGTATCTTGGAAGAGTTCCAAAGTTTAAATATAGAAAGCCTAGATTTTAGAAGAAATGTTATTATGTTGAAGAAGGTGTGATAGATGATGAATCTGAAGAAGGTGGTTTGAAAGATGATGAATGGGTATTTTTTTATTTCAAAGAAGAAGTTGATCTTGAATCTACTAGATGTATGAATGTGGAAAGAGATTTGGCCAGACAAGTTGAAGAGAAAGATGAATAGGTGATTGATAGTGGATGTTCATATCATATGAAAGGTGATAAGCAAAAAATTTTAAGTTTGGAAAGGTATGATGGTGGTTTTGTATGATTTATAGATAAAACACCTTGTCTGATCCATGGCAGATGATCCATTACTCTTCATTGTAAGAACAATACTAATGATGTTTTGTATTTGAAGGTCTAAAGCATAATTTTTTGAGTGTTGGATAATTAGTTGACAAGGGTTATGATCTAAAATTCATGAATAAGAAATGTAGAGTCTTGGGTAGCTCCAGTATTGAGATTGCTTTAGTTACAAAAACTAAAGGTAATGTCTTTGATTTGAATAGTAATGAGAAAAGATGTTTGATTGTTCATCTTGACGAAAGTTGGTTGTGGCATAAGAGGATGTGTCATGTGAATTTTGATAATATTGTTAGGATGACTACAACTCAAGCTATGATAGATCTTCCTAAGTTGTTGAAACCTATTAATACTATGTGTAAGGAATGTCAGATTTGTGTAAAAAAAATAGACATACTCTCAAGAGTAAGACTTATTCTTCTAATGGATTGTTCGATCTTCTATGTACTGATTTATGTAGTCCATCTATAACTAGAGGATTTTAGGGAGACATATATTTCATGTTGTTAATTAATGATTATTCTAGGATGACGTGGGTTAATTTATTGAGGGAGAAATATGAGGCTGTAGAGAAGTTCAAGATCTTCAAGGATATGGTTGAGACAGAGACATGTTTTAAGTTGAAGTGTTTGAGATATGACAAAGGTGGTGAATTCACATCTGATGAGTTTAATGCATTTTGTGAAGAACATGGGATAAAGAGATAGATGTCCTCTTTGTGGTGGAAAAATGGTGTAGTGGAGAGGAAGATCAGAACAATTCTAGACACTGCAAGGACAATTATGATTGGAGAAAATATTATGCATGCCTATTGGAGAGAAGCTATGATTACTTTAGTTTATACACTTAAAACTGAGTGCAAATAAATGGTAATACTAGTAATAAGCCTTATGAAATATGGTATGGTAATTTTCCTATTGTGAGATATTTCAAAATTTTTGGAAGCAAATGTTATATTAAAAGAGATGAAGATTTAGGAAAATTTGATGCTAGAAGTGATAAAGGAAATTTTCTTTGTTATTCAACAAAAGTAAAGGCATATAGATGTTACAATAATAGATTGAGAAAGATAGTTGCGAGTGAAAATGTCAAGGTGGATGAATGAAATCAGAAATAGTCTAGACCTTGCATATATATGATTCAGATGATAATGCAAATCAAGGTAATCAACTGTAGTCCTAGAATCAAGTTCAGATTATTGAAGGAAATCAAGATAAATAAGCTAATGAAAATGATGAAGTAGAAACACAATAGTTTGGAATGCATACACATCCTAAGACTCCTGGGTATGTAAGCTTGAATCATTTTGAAAATTAGATAATAAGAGATAGAACCAAATGTGTTCAAACTAGAAGAAGAATTGATGAAGACAAAGTTGAGTATTTCTTGATTTCAAAGATTGAACCTAATGTGAATGAAGCATGTCAAGGTGAACATTGGGTGAAAGAAATGAAAGAAGAGTTGAATCAAACTAAGAAGAAAAAACATGGGTTGTTGTTTCCAAACTTAAGGACAAGAATGTAATTGGAACTAAATGGGTAGTCTAAAAAAAATTGAATGAAAATGGTGAAGGGATCATATATAAAGGAAGACTTGTTTCCAAAGGATATTCACAAATGGAAGGTATAGATTTTGAGGAGACTTTTTCTCCCTTGGCTAGAATTGAAGTTGTGAGAATATTTATTTCTTATGATGCTTACAAGGATTTCAAAGTCTATCAAATGGATGTCAAGTTAACATTCTTGAATGGTGAATTGGAAGAAGAAGTACACATTGAGAAAACAAATGGATATCAACTGAATAATAAGAGAAACATGGTTTAGTTGAATAAATATTTATATGGATTAAAGCAAGCCCATAGAGCATGGTATACAAGGTTGGATATAAGTATTTGTTGAAGATTGTATTTAATAAAGGTACCACTAATAGGTATCTATATTTCAAGATTGGTCATAATAACATTCTGATTATTGATGTTTTTATTGATGATATTATCTTTGGAGGAAATGACAATTTGAGTACAAAGAGTTTTCCAATGAAAATGTAAAATAAATTTGAGATGTTTATGATTGGAGATATGAAATTATATCTAGGATTGAAAATCCTATAGTTAGATAATGGAATATTTATATCTCAGTCCATGTATGAGAAAAAGATATTGAAGAAATTTGGTATGGAAGATTCAAAGATATTTGGTACTCCTATGGTAACTAAATGCAAGTTGTAAAAGGATGATGATTCTCCTAAATCAAATTAGACTAGATATAGATTTATGATTGGTGGATTATGGTATTTGACTTAGGCCAGATCTAATATCATGAGTATTGTATGTATTATTGATAGATCTCAAGCATATCCTAAGGAATCTCATATTGTTGTTATTAAAAGAATACTTAGATACTTAAAAGAGATAATTAATTATGGTCTATGGTATCCTAAAGATGATTATTTTACCTTGATTTATTTCACTGATGCTTATTGTGTAGGAATTATGGATGATATCAAGAATGCTCAGAATGGTGCATTTTTATTAGGAAAAAGATTGGTTTCATGGATGAGAAAAAAGAAAATTGTACTTCATAATCCACTACAGAGGTAGAATATGTTGTTGTTGCTACAATAAATTATATTGAGGTGGTATGGATGAAGAATATGTTGAAGGGTATCAAATTTGTATATGATTAGCCTATTTCTATCTACTGTGACTATTAAAGTTCTATTAATATTTCTAAAAATCCAATGTCACATTCAAAGACTAAACACATATGTATCAAGTTTCACTTTCTGAGAGAGAAGGTTACTGGGAAAGAAGTCCGATTGGAGTATGTGCTTACTAAGGAACAAATTGTGTATATTTTCATGAAATATTTTCTTAACAAAACTTTTGAGTATCTTAGAGGTAGTATTGAAGCATTAGGAGAGATTCATGAAGAGTTGTGTGCAAAATATTAGGGGGAGATTGTTCATTTATTTGAAATTGATTTTTTTTTCACATCATATTTTTTTACAAGAATGGAAAAGGGGTGTTCTATTGGAATAATATGAAAATATGTTCT
The DNA here is from genome assembly GCA_027943335.1 of Chamaecyparis obtusa. Classification (NCBI taxonomy): domain Eukaryota; kingdom Viridiplantae; phylum Streptophyta; class Pinopsida; order Cupressales; family Cupressaceae; genus Chamaecyparis; species Chamaecyparis obtusa. Next base: position 136,028 of record BSBK01008460.1, read on the forward strand.
CAAGAGATGTGTTGTCACATATTGGAGAGGTGTGTTTTCATTGCTATCAACACATTTCTCTACCTATGATAGCCTTGCATAGATATTCAATGACTTTATTGGTCTGGTGTACCTTGTATATTGAAGATAAGAATATGTGGAGGGTATAAATGTGTTGTGGGATGCTTGTATTTGAGTCAGTTTAAATTTTAGAGGTTTGTATAAATATTTGAATGAGTTGTGGGTTTATATGTTGAGACAGGTTTTTCAATTATTAAGTGGTGACATTATGACAATATTTTGATCCATAATGCTCTGCATTGCAATATCTAGATCTGGTGGTATGTTTGGGACATTTATGTGTGTCCTCAACTCAATTAGTTCATGATTTCAAGGCCTAAAATCTATTTTTATATATTGATAGTTTTTGTAGTTGGTGTTCTTGAGGTTCACTATAATGATACTAGTGATTCCAATAATTTAAGTTGATGTGGATATTGTTGTGGAATTTCCTGAAACTTGTTGATGTTTCTATATCATGTACTATGTTGTTGATTCACATTGATCATGGTGCTCGCAATTGAATATTTCAGTTGTTGAGTTGGTGTTTTTTAAGTTATTGGCCTACCATATGATTGTAGCATGTTACAAATGATTGAGGCATAATTATTGGAGGTGTTTCATGTTCAAGGTGTATGATATTCGTTTGAGCTATGCCTTAGCCAATATTTCTTGGTTTTCATTTGATATTTTTTCTATTGATAATATAGAATCAATTGAGTAAAAAATGTTTAGAAATCAAAATGTCAACTGAATGACATCACTAGGAGAAATTACATGATTATGTCTCTATGGTAGATATCCCTTTATACACATAAACAATATATGTTCAAAATATTTACAAAATGAAAAAAAAAGTGAACTAAGATCATGGGATCAAAAGTATGAATGTAAGAGCTGTCAGTCCCATCCCCTTCCCTGCCATTCTTCTTTATCAGTGCTATGTCTGTACTCATTGATTCTTAAGTGATCATTGGTAGAATTAGTGTCTCTTTCTCCCTCTTTATCTTCTCTATTATCTAGGTCTTTCCATCCATTATCACTTATAATAGTTTGACGTTCCTCTTGGTTACTATTGACTGATATATGTACAACATTATTTCCTTCAGTTCATCACTCTCTTTGCTGTTGGTTATCAAGTCAAGAGCTTCACTATGAAGGGTAACCCTTTGGATGTCTTTTGGAAAAATGATCATGGACCCTTTCTTCATAAGGCTTTGGAATCTTTCTCTTGGAATTTGAATGATGGCTGTCACTCGTGTCATGATAGAAAAATATGTGAGTTTTGAGTTTAACTCAGTAAGATCTCACCTCCTTGCTTGGAAAATGTCCTTATTCCTCTGTCTCCAAATAAGCCACAACACTTCAGTAGTAAAATTTAACCAAAAAGAATTGAGTTTACTGTCAAAATTATCCACATAACTAGTGACGACTTCATGCCAAGACAAACCAAGACTATTGTTCCATTTAAAATATTTGCCAAAGAAAACATACCATATATTAGATGACCATTGACAATAAAAAAACAAATGTTCATAAGACTCAAAACAATTGAAAATAGAGAAAATGCTAGACTTTTTGATACCTTGAGACACAAAGGAACCAATAACAAGTTTTTTCAACAAAAAAATCCATTTGAAACAAGATTTTTTAGGCTCAACATGAGAATGCCATAAAAAATCAAAGATAAAGGCTACTTATTGCAAGACCAATTGAAGCCCCAGGCTTGATTGATTTCAACAAAAATTCTATCATCATTTTTAAGGAGATTATAAATTTTTTTGCAAGAAAAGTTACCAAAACAAGTACCATCATTCCATTTAACATAACCTAGGCTCTCAATAGAATTCATACAATGTCCAGGAAACCAATGGCCAACAACTTTAGTGATGAGAGTATAAGTTTTTTTTCTTCTAAGAAATAGGAATATTATATTTGTTACTTCCAAGAGCACACCCTGTTATCAGCCATAATATCCTTGATTAAAGAAATACCTCTACTGTGCTTACCCTTAGCAAAGAAACATTGGGTGAGGGCTAAGGGTTTATCATTAAGGTAAATACCCCACCAAATTGATCTATCCAAGACTGTAAAAGAAGGATTCCCCCCTACTGCATTCTTAGAAAAAAAAAGAATGATTTGACATGTGCCCATCCCTTCTATAGGGAATTGAAGATCTTAGATCCAAAGACTCTCACCTTGAAATCACCCAAAAAGATATCATAGAAAGGGACACTTTTCTAGGTTTTCCCTTTTTTTATACTTGATCTATATATATTGTTTCTAATTAGAATTTTCCATGGTTCATCACCTAATATTTCCTTAATGATCCATTTGGAAGATAGAGCCATGCCCTATTTTATAAGATCTCTTATGCCAAGGCCCCTCTAATTTTTTGGAGTGCAACACCACTCCCATTTGACACATTGCCTTTTTCTATTGCCAATACCATCTGACCACAACACATCTTTGAGAATATTTTCCAATTTGTTGGTTTGGTAATTAGTAAACATCCATGTTGAAGCATAATATATTGCATGAGAGGAAAAAATCTTTTGGACCACCTAAAATCTGCCTACTAGGGATAACATATGAGTTTTCCACTTTATATGTTTCCTCTCTATTTTCTTGAAGATCCAATTCCACATTTCTTTGAGAGATAGATCCAGGAAAAATGGGATGCCCAAGTATCCGAAAATAGCATTAGGTCCAAACCATTGCCAGCCTTTGTTACAAATCCAAGGGGGAGGATTGTCATCTCATCCAAGAATTATTGATTTATGAGGGTAAATATTTTCCCCAGAGGCCTCACATAACAATTGGGTTATGAAGATAAAATTATAAAAAATTTCCTCAAAGAGTTCTACAAAAAGAGAAGTATCATTAGAAATTTTCTCAATGAACAGTTCATCCTTTTTTGGTAATGAAATATCCTTAATAGGGGATCTAAATTATGAAGCCTTTAATATATATGACATAACATCAACAACAATCACATAGAGGGTAGGAGCAAGGGGGAAACCCTATCTAATAGATCTTCCAAGAATGATAGGATCATAGAGATCTCCATTCACCTCAATAACTGTGGATGAATCTCTAAATAAAACACTCACCCATTTGTAGAAATATGATGGAAAACCTAATTTCTTTAACATAGCCAACAAAAAATTACATTCAATTCTATCATATGCCTTTTCAAAATCTAGAAGAATCATAACAAATTTCTGGTTATCTTCTTTGGCCCATTGCATTTCTTCCCAACTAGTAATCAAGTTTTCTAAGATATACCTCCCTTTGATGAAGCATGTCTAGGTCATGAAAATGATATCATTCAAGATATCTGAGATCCTCATAGGCAACAATTTAGTAATAACCTTGTATGACATATTTAACAATGTGATGGGTCTGCATTTCTTTACTTGAGATTTGTCTCCTTCTTTTGGAAGGAGTTTGATAAGTCCTATATTGAAATTTTCTCCTAGAGTACCCACCTTAAAAGAATATTTATATAACTCAAAAATCTCAATAGATAGCCAATCTTTATTGGTTTTATAGAATTCTATCAGAAGGCCATCAATACCAGGGGTTTTTCCATTCTCTAGAGACCCAATGACATCTTCAAATTCTTGGATGGAGATTTATTTTCCCAAAATGTTGCTTTGGTATTGATTAATTTTTCTTGGGATGATTTTGATACATTGTTCCATACATTTCTATTTTCCCTCATTATGTTCAAAAGTGAAAAGGTTTCTATAAAACTCCACAAAGGATTCCATAATATTTTGGTTACTATTGCAATACCCTTCCTCAGTCTGAATACCTATAATATCCTCTTGAAATTTTTTGGCTATGGTATATTAATGAAGTATTTAGTCCCTCTATTAGCTTATTTGGTCCAATTGGCTTTAGCTCTGATTTTTTGGTCCTGAATTTTATACTGTTGAATGGATTTAAGATTCCCTTTAGTCTCTAGCAATTCTCTTTCTAGCTCCACATCCCCACCTTTATCTTGTAATTCTTTTTCAATATTCAGAAGCTTGGAGTTGAGAATTTTTTCTTTGACATTTCTATCTTTGGCTTCTTTGGTGCCAATAGTCTAACATAGGATTCTCTAAGCCTCAACTAATTGGTCCCATATATCAAATGGGGAAGATTTTGGAAACCAAAACTTGGAGAGGATAGAGATCATTCATAGAGCTCCCAAATTGTCCTCATTCTATAGTAGAGAGGTATTAATTTTGAAGAGGTGACTCTTGGTGATGCCACTGGATCAAATATCCTGGTCTTTTAAGGAGATACATGTATTGATAGGGGAGTGATTAGGCATGCTAGCAGGAGAGACACAAATAGGATAATGTCCTTGATCCTAGTTCATAATGAGGTCTAGCTTATTGATATATATCCTTTCAAGTCTGTAATAGATTCTATTCTTGTAAGCATGGTTGTTACACCAAGTAAACCAAATGTCCTCATGACTTCCTTTCAAACCCTCCATTGGATTAGATATGTTGAAGTGCCTCTTGAATCTAGCCCAAACATTTCCTTTCCACTCAAACTTCTCTCCTCTAGACTTATCTTTAGAGAATTCAATCATATTAAAATCTCCCATGAAGGTCCATGAAGCTGAAGGTGGGTTAGTATTCATCCAATCCCATAGTTGAGCTCTTTCTCTATAGTCATTAGAAGCATAGATATTATAAATTCCAATTATTTTGTCTTTGTTGTTAAGAGTATCCCAGAAGGATCTATTGCATGGGGATAGTCCATGTGTAATGATTTTGTTACTCCATGTGAAACTAATCAGGATGGCCACACCTCCTTTGCCCCTATCATGTCCTGAATATAAGCATTTGGAATTGTCACAAATGAATTTTAAGACATTGAAGGATTGGTAACCAGTGACTTTAATTTCTTGTAGACATAAGATATTTTTTCTCAAAATATTATTGCACCATCTTCTAACTATGAATTTCCTATCTGGCATTTCTAGTCATCTTACTTTCTAATTGAATAATTGTAGCTTCATCATTAACTAGATAGAGGGATTGAGTTCTTACACAATCTAGTGAAACATTCAGGAATCTCCTTCCCTTTAGTCTTGTTAACCCTATCATTATTTTTAAGGCTATTGCTTCTCTCATAGGTTTTCCTTTTCTTCTTTTTGCCAATGACTTCATTGAATCCACTTTCTATCATTTTAGAATCAATATTGTATTCTTTGTCTATCAATCCATCACTTCTCTTTGATGAATGTAGGGGCACTAGTCCATCATTAATTTTTCCTAGGGGGTTTTATCTGTAATTACAGGGTTAGCATCTTTAGCAACTATTTTGATCCTGGATAGAGAAATTTGTTGGGAATTTTTGTGGCTAGCATTATCTTCATTAAATTTCTCTCTAGGGACCAGGATGTATTGTCGTTGAACAAGGGTCTTCTCTTTAGGTCCTGCGGAGGAATAATTAGTAGGTCAAACTTCATATTCTTCCTCAAACAAAGGATTGTTTAAACAAATAAAATTGTTAGTAGGAGTATCAACAATACCTTTTCCCCGATTCAGAGTTTGATTACCACAAATATTTTTACCAAAGTGAAATTCTTTTTGAATATTTTTTTACAAAGGGAAATCTTAATTTTTGTTATGCCCATTCATTTTATGGTGGAAGCATGCTCCAATGTCTCCAATTCTAATAATATCCTATTTGAAAAACTCATTGTAAAAGTTCAAAGAAATTTCATTCAGGAAAGTGACACCTAGGAAAAGGAGTAGAAGAATACAAACATTAAACTGAGGAAGAGTTATTTTGGTATCTTCAACTTGGAGAACCGACCCCATAGGTTTAGGCATTTAGGGTAAAAAAGGATAGAATTCTAGTTGGACTCCTTTGAGTTCCACCTAGAAAGGAGAGGCTTGGGAAACAACATGCTCATGGTTTCCTTTCAGAGACCATGGTAGGGCTCTAAACATGGTTTGTCCCACATTCAAGAAACTTTTATGCAAAACCTTCTCTCACATTGCATGATTTTTAAGAAACACAAAAAAACTCCCTTTTTGAATCACACGACTAAAACTAACAATAATACCAAGATTTGTTCCCCATACATTGTTCAACAAATCATTGAGGAATTTGCGAGCAAGAAGAAACTTTAAATCCATGAAAACAAAGAACACTGCAACATTCTTAAGCCTATTTTTTCCCCTTTAATAGTATTGGACATATCCTCATTTGGAAAAAGAGAAAGGGTACTACCAGGAGGATTCAAGACCTTACCTTATCCTCGAGTGGATGTATTGGGACTACTTGTGCCATCCCCCTCTCCTCGATGATCTCCATTGGTCTTGGAAGATTATCCTCTACTTCCCACATCTTTTTTCCCAAAGACACCTTCAAACTGAGTAGTATCAGGGATTTTGGCTAAATACCCATTTGCCACAACTGACTTATAAGATGGCTTAGATCCTCCAATGTTATGTGCACCAATGTCTCCATCATTAATAGAACCATTAACATCCTTCCTATCAATTCCATGATTAGAGACAATGCTAACCATGAAACAAAGATAAGCCCAAGACTTGAATGATTGAGCCCTAAGCAACATAAGCTCGAGAGAAGAACAACACGCACATGAGAGCCCAAAAAAACTCAAGGAAAAAAAAGCAAGCGACAATAAAAACAAAACCAGCCTAGACCAATGACACATGCAAGAAAAAAAAACATAAGGCCGCCATGCAACCAAGGATAGCTTGCAGGAAGGCACATGTATCAAGGTGTGGTGCCCACTTGTAGACTGTGTCCTCACCCTCCGTAAGTTCATTTTTATTTAATATTTATAATTAAGAGGTTATATATTTAATATTTAGGTGGTGAGAGTTTGGCCAACCTTGAAAGAATAATTTATTGAGATGTTTAAATTTAATTGTATTCTTGTGAGTATCCTGTGCAAGAGAATAGATGAGAAGGTATGTGAATGTGTTGAAGGCATACATTTTTTGAAGGTAAGGATTAAGTGTGGAAAATAAATTTTTATTTTTTATTCAATGGAACTAATCTAGGCATGTTGAAGATGCTATTATCTAGTTCATGATTTTTGGATTATAGTCCATCAACATTTGTAAGGCAGTGATGCTTCCAAGACTTTTTTGTATTTGAACAGTTAAGTCTAGGAAGTGTTTTTGAATGCATCTACATTCATATTGTAATACTCTTAATGTATATTACTTATAATAGAGTACATCATCTTGTGGGTTCATCCCCACTTTGGTTTTTCCCTTGATCGTGTTTCCAATCAAAAAAATATTTTTGTTATGCATTCCTGATTTGTTCTGGATATATGCTTGCATGTTTAATTATTAGATTTATGGTTTAAGGTTTAAGTTTGGTAAATTGCATAAGTTTTGGGACAATTGATTCACCCCCCTCTTAGTTTTCTACTACTATATTTCCATCACAACCTCTCTATCTATCTTACTCTTCACTATCTACTCTCTCCAACTTCCTATCTCTACATCTCTCCCTCCTCACTCCCTTCCTACCCATTTTCTCTATGTACCTCTTCTTCCCTCCTTCCACCTCTTTCTTCCCTTCTATTTTTACCTCTCTCTCTCTCTCCACTTATATATATCTCACCTCTCTATATCTCTCTCCTTCCCTTCCCACCTCAACCCTCTCAGCTTATCTCCATCTCTCCCTCCCTATCCCTTTCTCTAAATATATCTACCTTACTACAAGAACTCAACTTATCTCCATCCCTTATCTCTTGAGCCTTCCCTTTCCACTTATATCAATCTCATCTCATTCAATCCACTCCCCCTGTATACCTTCTGCTCCTCTCTCTCTCTCTCTCCATACCTATTTCTATATCTCTTTCTCTCTCTTTACCTTTCTCTCTACTTATCTATATCTACTTACCTCTCCCTCATTCTCCCCATACACTATTTATCTACATACTTCTCCCCCCTCCTTCCATATTTTTTTTAAAGGCTAATAGAATGGAAGAAAGGGAAATAAAGGTAGGGAGGTAGTGATGGATGAAAGTGAGATTATATTGGGAGAATAAAAAGGTAGGGAGAGAGGGATATAGATGGGTAGAGATGATATTAAGATAAGTAGAGAGGGAAGATGATATGGTGTGAGGTGAGAGGGAAAAGAAAGGTGAAAAGGAGAATAAAATAAGGAAGGAGAGAGGGACAAGTATGAAAAAGGAAGAGAGGAAGACATAATATAGACATGAGTAAAGGGAAGGTGAGAGATAAAGGTGTGTGTGTGTGTGTGTGTGTGTGAGAGAGAGAGAGAGAGAGAGAGAGTGGTAGAACAAACTAAAGAGGGAATGTATAAGGGAGAAGTGTATATAAAAAATTATTACGGAGCAATGTACATGTAGGTAGATATACAAGGAAGATCAAAGGAGAGAGAGAGAGAGAGAGAGAGAGAGAGAGAGAGAGAGTATTGAATATAAAGAGAGTGAGATATGAAGAAATAGAGAGGGAATGACTAAGTGGGGGAGTAAGAGAGGGAGATTTATGTATATAAATAGTTGTAGAAAGATATGGAGGTAGAGGTGTATTGAGAAAGTGAGAGGGGAGATAGATATAAGTAGAAAGAAAGATGGTGATGTAGATAAGTGTAGACAGAGAATGGTAGAGTGGGACATAGAGAAAGGGAGGTAGATAGGGATAGGTATGTAGATAAATAGAGTTAGAGAGATATTTATGGTAGGTATGTAGGGAGAGGGAGAGATGAGATATATATAAGTAGAGATAGAGAAGGGGATAGAGACAGGTGGGTATTGGTTCCTAAAAGGGTTTACACTAATCATAATAACCAAGTTGATCATTCAATTACCTATGGAGAAGCTAACTCCAATTTTCAATAACCTTAAGGACTTGGACCAACAAATAAGGATATCTCAAAACCTTCTTTACTTTGGGTTCTGCAAGACTTGAGAGGGTGATCACTTAATGTATTTATAATCCATGCACCATACTTGTAAAAAAAATCAATATAAAATAGATAATCTCATATAATGTCTGAATAGAGAGGGAGAATGATATGGAAAGGATAATTTCAAGTGATCCTCTACCAAATGGAGGATGAGATGATTGTTAGAAAGTAAAGTACACCAAGATAACTAAGAGGGGGGGGGGTGAATCAATTATCAGATAAATACAACTTTTATCAACTTCAATAGATTTAAACCATGTAATAAATGTAACCAACAACCATAGAAAGATAAACATACACAATAACACAATGACACAAGATACGTTGACTAGGGAACCTCTTGATCAAAGAGTAAACCCTAGTGGGAATGATGCCCACAAAAGATGAACTAATATGAAAGTTCCTTGTGAGAGGATGGACTTTGTTAGGAGTCTTATGAAATACATTTAGTACATATGAGTCCCTGTTAGGAGACTTTGAATCCCTGCTAAAATATTCTAACTTTGTTAGGAGTTATGGAAGACAAAAGGACCCACTCCCCAAACAGCTTCAGGTGTAAGATCACTGAACACACTATCCAATTGATCTTTATATTACTCAATAGAATAATACCAAAATATTAATGACCTCAACAATTCAATACTCCTTCTCTAACCGTGCTAAACTGCACCAGCTGCTTCATCAGATCTCAATACCATATCTCTATACTTCACCTATCCTCTTTCAACAAGTATTGCACAATTCTGCAATTTACTTTCAAATACAATACAAAAATACATATTAAAAAAAGGAAAACATTCATTTATTTATACCACACTTAAGTAATTACAAATGAGTCGGCATACAAATTACAAAATAAAAGTTTCCACATGTTACATAAAATTTACACAAAACTGTCAGCTTCCAATTAAGATAGTTCTTCACTCGTATGACCTCAGATGTTGCACTCATGTCCACATCACTAACATCATGTCTTCAACTACCTCATAACTGCACATGATCAGATTCAATCCTAATTAGGAGATATCATCCAATTTCCACAAATCGCTACTCAGGAACACTGCCTGAATACTGCTTCCACTGATTTCCTCATAACTTTCATGAATAAATAAATTTCCATATGAAATATTAACCATGATCTTATAAAACATCATAGAGTAATTCCTCAACTCTGCATAGCTTAATCTTCAATATCTCATGTGTGCTAACTCAAAAACTGTCTGCTTCTCTACTAATCTTCAGTAGATCATTGTGCTGACATCAATGACAATCACAGTCATGAATGCAACAACAACTGCTACAGAATGGCTGTGAATACTCCCCCATAGGATATATTCAGCATTCATTCCTAACAATCTCCCCGATTGGCATTGATGGAAACATAGATGAAAAAACATCCAAGTTCCATGAATACCAACACTGCAACACTATTTCTCTAAAAATGATTTCAAATCCTCTTCATCAATCAAATATTGCTTCGTTTTCCTATTCAATTCTCTCTAATAGATGGTTTTTCATGTATAATTCTCCCCCATTGACATCAATGACAAATGTTTAATCATTATGTCAACAAAAACTTCAATGTCAAAAGACACTATTTAGAAAATACATTCACTAGAGTCCTCATGACTCAACTCAGATACACATACTCCCCCATAGAGGAAGTACCACCATCTAGTCTAGAAGAAAGATAGGACTCATATACCACTGGACAAATGCAACATTTTGCATCATTTCTCAAGAGTAGGCTGGGGCATAAACCCAAGCATACCTCTCAGATACTCAAATGTATCCTTAGGCAAAGGTTTTGTAAATATATTGGCAATCTTCTCTTTCATACTTATATACTCAAGTCTGACTTCTTTCTCTGCCACTTTCTCTCTCACTAAATGATACTTAATCTCTATATGCTTTTTCTTAGAATGTAACACATGATTCTTAAACATACTCACTGTGCTGGTGTTATCACAATGTATAACAACAAGCTCAACAAATTTTATTCCAATATCCTTCAGTATTTGCTTCATCCAAATTATCTAATTACAATTGTTTGCTGCTGCCACATACTCTACTTCTGTTGTGCTTTGTGAAATATAGTTCTGCTTCTTGCTTAGCCAAGAAACCAATATTTCTCCAAGGAAAAATGCTCCTCCACTAGTGATCTTTTTGTCATAAACAATACCTCCCCAATCAACATCTGTATGTGCACATAGGGTAAAATCATCAAATTTTTCATAGCACAATCCATACTCAATTGTGCCTCTTAAATACCTTAGTATCCTTTCTACTGCTACATAATATGATTCTCTAGGTTCAGCTTGAAATCTTGCTACAATTCCAACTGCATGTGATATATTTGGTCTTGTATGAGTTAAATATTTCAACCCTCCAATCATAGATCTGTACTTTTTCTGTTCCACTGCAGGAGTCTCATTTGTGCTAGATAACTTGTGTCCGGTTACCATAGGTGTTCCAACTAGTTTACATTTATCCATTCCAAATCTCTTCAATAAATAATTCAAGTACTTTGTCTATGAGACCTATCAGACAGTCATATTTATATTGTTTTACTTTCCATGCTTTCAATACTTATTTCATAGACATACTTGACTATTTGGGACACCTATGTATTTAAGGATATGTTGAATCCTATACTATATGCTCGGTACCTGATTATGTAATCAAAGTACACTCGAGATACTACATGTTTTGATTCAATTTTAGTTACAATTATGTTACATATGATGTTATATGGTGTTTTAAAACTATTGCAATGAAAAGTTGGTTTAGGAAACCAAAGTTATGCTTAGTTGATTGATTTATAGACATAGTTTTAAACCATGCAGTATTGATGTATTATGTTTATATCATGTTAATTGGACTTACTAATGTGTGCAATGAGTGTGCAGGATAAGTTGACAATGGATCTAAATGCGGGATCCAGTATTGGAACCTATGTTTATACCGTGCTTTCCAAGGTCCTCCTTGTAAAAAGAAATGTGGACCTCATTGTATAGTCTTTTATTTATAAATGTGGTTTGCATGTGTGTAATTAAAATTAGTTAATCTCTATGTGAATTAGCCATGTCATTTGTTTTAATAAATGTGACAAATTTGGCAAATTGTGGCTTAGGTGTTGGCATGGTTAAGTATTTTATATTTGATTAGGTCAAGGGCTTGACTAGGGTGTAACTTTAGGGTAGGATCAACTAACCTTGGGTTGAGAAGTTTCTAGAAGTCAACTAAGACTAAAAATCCGTGTGTAAACTTTAGGTGGAGTTTAGGAGGGCCATTTGGGCTCCCATAGGTTAATTGGGGTCAATTTTAGCTACCTAGGTTGATACCTTTGGGGTTAGGGGTCATTTTCAGCCCATTAAGAGCCTTAAAACTCATTTATGGCCCCCCTAAAGTCAAGGTTTTCATTTTGGTCGAAATTGAAGAGTTGTGAGGTTTTGGTTAACCTCTCTCTTCTTCCCAAACTTGCATTCAACTCCATTTATGGTGAAGGAAGGCAATTGGGAAGAAGAGAATAGAAGTTTATTCCCCTCTTTTGATTGGCTCCTAGATTTTAGGCGGTTTACCTATTTAGGAGAAGCTTGGAGTATGGTTTGGTTGTTCACCCACTCTCTAGATTTGGAGACCACTCTTTTTGGAAAATCTTAGGGAAGAGGCTAGTTGGAAGGAGTTTCAAGGTTTTTAGTTTTTCAACCTTACTTGGATAAAGGTACGACCTTGTGCTATTTTTGTTAATTCTTACATAAGTTTGAGCTTGGAGATCCATTAATGGAGTCCATGGCCTTTTTATGGTTCATGACTTAAATTTTATATTTTGTAAAAATGTTGTTTTTACTTTGTGAACTCATTTTGGGATGGGATTCTTCAAGGCATACTCACCTTAGGGAGGGTGGAGTAACCTTGAAGGGGGTAGTAGGAAGTAGACCCAGGATGTGTAGAGTCTCCCATGCATGGAGTGATAAACATGGGGTTTCATGATACCCATGATGCCAAGTATGGCCTCTAAGCATCTGGGGGGGCATAAAGAGATTAGATTGCATCTTCTTGAAGATGGTCATCCCAAGTCCATGTGTGGCTTGGAGAAATTTGTATTTATTGTTGGAAACTCCAATTGAAGCAATTTTTGTATTGTCATTGATGTCAAACCTTAATTGGTAAGACTGTTGCTACTTAGGAAAGTACTATATCTATTGTGAGAAGAGAAAGAAAGGATGGTAACAATAGCACCTAGGGAAAGGTTGAGTTATCTTGATACTGTAAAGTGTACTTGACAATGTTGTACAATGATGGGACAATATATTGTTTATCTTAGTAAGATTGAAGACTAAACTGGTAGGCTTCACTGAGCAAAAATGAAGAAATCATGTTTAAGCTGAGTTATGTTAGTGTCGACTGAGTTAGTGTATGCCGAGCAAAAATCTAGTGTCGACCGAGTATCAGTTAATTGCCGAGGAAGACAGTATATGCCGAGGAAACAGTTTTAGTAGTGACCAAGCGTTTTACATGAAGACCGAGTGGATGATCACAGTATTGATTGAGCATCAACATTTTTATATTTGAAGAGAATTCAGATTTGGAGCTAACATTGTTGAATTCTTGGATTATGTAAAATGTGTTGACTTTATTTATTGATTGTATGGAAGTATTTAATGCTTTGTAAAATGTTTTATTATAAATCTTTATGAGATTTGAGATGATTCTAGAAGAGGAGATGAAGAACATGAAGTGGGTAGATTCAATGAATCTGACCTAACCCTAAGATCTATGAAGGAGATTAAGTGGCAAAAGATAAGTTAACTTAACATAGAAAATTATTAAGGGAATCTAAACATTAGGTATGAGAATGCATGGGCAAAGTAGATGCTAGAAGAATAGTAAGTTTTATTGACTGTATAAGCGAAAAGGCTGAAGGAGAAGTGTGGTGATTGCTTGAAGAAAAGTTCCGAGCAGATCAGAGATGGAGATGGAAAAGTTTCAAAGTCAGTAAACCAGCATTTGTGTATAGAATTGGATCTGATATTTGCAAAGTGAGTTGTATGTTTTTCAGATCAATACTACTGCTACTTGCTAACCATTGTAACAATCAAAATCCTTTTAATAGAGGTTGACCTAACAGTCATATGTTAAATCCTTTGAACAAGGTTTCATTCTAATGGAGTGTATGTAAGTCCTGTAACAAGGCTCACTTTTAACAGGGTGATTGAAATCCTTTAATTGGGTCACACCTAACAGTGTGTATTGTAACCTTTGACAGGGTTGGTGTTTAACTGAGCTCACTTCAAAAGAGTGAAAGTAATAGTAGCATGTTACAAAGTGGTTTTTCCCATATTGGGTTTCCACTATAAATCCTGGTGTCAATACTTGTGTGAATGTTTTGGTTTGAACATTTCTATGTTTTACAAGTTAGTTACAGCTGGGTAGTGGACTGTAGTGTTATATGTTTCTATTATTGAATCAGTGATGACCGAGTTTGTTTTGGTTGCTTGATCTGATTTAAGGAAAAGTTTTTTGAAGTTATTTTATACATCAGGACCTGAAAACAACTGATTCACCCCCCCTCTCTGTTGTTCTAAATCATATTAACAATTGGTATCAGAGCCGTGTTGCTTATTGGTGTCTATAGAAAACAAGTTTAAAGGGACTTGAAGCAAATGATCAAGATTTATAAGAAGGAGGTACCGAAGCTAAACAAGGAAAAATTCCCTACATGGCAAAGCTTGATGAAGCTGCATCTGGCTGATATTGGTGATTCTGCAAAGTACTACATTGAGCATGACTATGTCAAACCTTTTGCACCTTTGACTACCAAGGAAATGAGAGCTAAGCAAGAACATAATCAAGCAATGTTGGAAATTGCATCTGCTCTAAGCTATCTAGAATTTGAGGATATTAAGGACTGCACAACTGCTAAAGATATGTGGGACACTCTTGCAACGATCTATGGTGGTGATATATATGTGCTGAAAGCTAAAGCTGAGACTCTCAGAGGTAAGTTTGATGAAATGAGAATGAATGAAGATGAAAACATTGCACAATATTGTGGTAGAATAAAAGAAGTTGTGAATGCTATTAGAGGAGCAAATGGAACTATTGATGATGAGACCATAATTGGAAAAGTGCTAAGAACTCTACGTCTTATATATGCTATTAAGATCTCAGCTATTCAAGAATCTAGATGTAACTCTGGAAATGTGCTTACCTTGGAAGGTTTGATTGGCAAACTGACTGCTTTTGAACTGTCTAATTATGATAATTTCACTGTTGGTAGTATTGGAAATGTTGAATCTCCTTTTAAGTCATAGTTAGTTCTAAACAAGCCTAAGAAAGAAAAAGAAAGATGCACCAATGAAAGTGAAAGCGAAAGTGAAAGTGACAGTGACACTTCTGATGAAGATCTTGAAGATCTAGAAGCTCTTATGGCTAGAAGACTGAGAAGAGGAAAAATAAAATATAAAGGTAAACTCCCTATTATATGTTTTTCATGTAATAAAGTCAATCATATAGCTACTAGATGTCTTGATAAGAAGGATAAAGATGAAGAAAGAAACAACAGACACAAAGACAAAAGAGATGACAAAGGCTACCGAAGGTACAAAGACTACAAAGGAAAAGGTAAGAAATCTTGTTACATTGCTGAAGAAGAGACTGACATTGATAGTGATGATTTTGAAATTGAGGTAGTCTATGTTGCAATGAAAGATGAATCTAATGAGGATGAGAAAACTACATTGATTTCCTATGTGAACAAGAATGACAAATGGATTATAGACAGTGGTTTTTCACATCACACGACTGGTGACAAAAGTAAGTTTGAGACCTTACATCATTATAAAGGTAAAAGTGTAACATTTGGTAATGATGCACCATGTCCTGTTAGAGGAAAAGGATTGATTAAACTGACTGATAAAATCTCTTGTGAAAATGCTTATTGGGTTGAAGGATTGAATTATAATTTGCTAAGTGTTGCTCAGCTCAACAGAATTGGTTATCAAGTGGAATTTCATCACAAGAAAGCTAAGATATTTGATACTACTGGTGAATTGATTGGAAGTGGTGAGTAGACTAGAAGTAATTTGTTCTATCTTGACCTATTTGAAGAAATATGTATGATTGCACAACTTGATGACATTTGGTTATGGCATGAGAGGCTATGTCATGTTAACTTTGACAATTTGGTAGAGATAAGTAAGAAGAAGAAAGTAAGAGGCCTACCTAGATTGAAGAAACCTAAGAATGTGATGTGCAAAGAATGCCAGTTAGGAAAAATGACTAAGTCAAGTTTCAAGAGCAAAACCTTTACTTCTGAACACATTTTAGATTTGGTTCATACTGACCTTTTTGGACCTATGGGTATACAAATTTATTGTGGTGCTAGATATTTTATCTTGTTTGTTGATGATCATACCAGGATGATCCATGTAATGTTTCTAAAATAAAAATTTGATGCCTTTCAATTTTTTAAGTGGTATTTGGCTAAGGTTGAGAAGGAGACAGGTAGGAACCTAAAATATCTTAGATCTGACCAAGGTGGATAATTTACATCAAATGAATTCAATTTGTTTTGCAATGAGAGAGGAATCAAAAGACAAATGTCTTCACCTAGGACACCTCCATAGAATGGTATAGCAGAAAGAAGGAACATATCTATTTTGGACTGTGCAAGGACATTATTGATTGAAAAGAATGTGGCACAGAAATACTAGAAATAAGCTATAAGTACAGCTGTCTACACTCTTAACCAGGTATAGATCAAGAAAGGTACAAATCTGACACCCTAGGAATTATGGTATGGGCATGCACTGAGTGTTAAATACTTTAGAATCTTTGGAAGCAAGTGTTACATATTGAAAGACAATAGGAATGGAAAGTTTGATGCCAGAAGTGATGAAGGCATATTCCTAGGCTAGTCCACAAAAAGTAAAGCTTATAAGTGTTTGAACTCTAACACTAACAAAATTGTGGAAAGTGTGGATGTAAAAATTGATGAGTATGTAGAAAGAAATGAAGCCAACAGAAAAAGAGAACTAGAAGATTAGAAATCTTTTGTGTACATTGAGGAAATGGAAGAGGTAGGTAATAGACTTGCACCTGATGTCGAGTCTCAGGAAAGCAATGTTGAGTGACAGGAAACGATTGCCGAGCATTAGGAAAATAGTGTCAAGAGAGAACAAGAACATGTTGTGCTACAAGATAATGCTGCTAAGTATTAGGAAGAGGTTGCTAAGCATTCAGAAGCTGAATCTGACAATCTTGTTGGGGAACTTGATGAAATAGAGGAGAAAAATGTTGAACCTGTTTTGACAAAATGTGTAAGAAGACATCACAAGCCTGAATAGATAATTGGAGATAAAGACATTGGAATTCAGACCAGAAGCAAGACCAAAGATCCAACATGCTTACTATGTGAGTTTGAACCTAAGACAACTAAAGAGGCATTAGAAAATGAAGACTGGATACAAGAAATGAATGAAGAGATTGACCAGATTGAGAAGAATGAAACCTGGACTCTGGTGCCAAGACCTACGGATAAGAATGTTATAGGAACAAAGTGGGTGTTTCGAAACAAGTTGAATGAAAAAGGTGAAATCACTAGGAACAAAGCTAGGCTAGTATGCAAAGGCTACACACAAGAAGAAGGAATAGATTATGGGGAGACATTTTCACCTATAGCTAGATTGGAAGGAGTAAGAATTCTGCTTGCATATGCTGCTTATAAAGATTTCAAGGTATATCAAATGGATTTCAAGTCTGCATTTTTAAATGGTGTACTAGAAGAAGAAGTTTACATAGAACAACCAGAAGGTTTTATTGATCCAAACAGAAGACACATGGTATGCAAACTGAACAAAGCATTGTATGGATTGAAACAAGCTCCTAGAGCATGGTATGAGAGGTTGCATAACTATCTGATGCAGATTGGATTTTCTAGAACAAATGACACAAGCAATGTGTACTTGAAGGATGAAGAAGGTAAAGGTATTCTATTGGCCAAAATTTTTGTTGATGACATTATTTTTGGTGGACAAGATGCATTGTGTAAAAGTTTTTCAAAAGAAATGCAAACTGAATTTGAAATGAGTATGTTTTTTGAGACCAAATTCTTTGTTGGTTTACAAGTATATCAGATGAAGAAAGGAATTTTCATTACACAGTCTAAGTATGTTAATGAAATACTAAAAACTTTTGGAATGGAAGATGCTAGACTAGTGGGAACTCCTATGATTACTGGACAAAAGTTATCTAAGAATGATGATGCTGCAGAAGTTAACCATACTTTGTACAGATCCATGATTGGAAAATTGTAGTATGTTGTACATAGTAGACCGGATATTGCACTAGCTATTGGGATTGTGGCAAGATTCTCTACCAATCCTAAGGAAACACACATGATGGCGGTGAAAAGAATCATGAGATACTTGAAAGGAACTGCTGACTATGGGTTATACTACAAGAAGAATGACAAATTTGAACTTAGAGTATACACTGATGTTGATTGGGCAAGAAATGTAGATGATAGAAAGAGCACTAGTGGTGGAGCTTTCTTTCTTGGATAGAGATTAGTCTCCTGGACAAGCAAGAAACAAAATTTCATTTCCCAATCTACTACTGAAGCTGAGTATGTTGCTACTATAGTAAACTAATCAAATTTGATATGGATAAAATAGTTGTTGATAGGCATGAAAGAAAAAATCATTGAACCTATTGTTATTTTCTGTGACAACACAAGTGCCATCAATATTTTTAAGAATCCAGTGATGCACACTAAGACCAAGCATATAGCGATCAAGTATCACTATTTGAGGGAATTGGTACAAGACAAGGAAGTCTGAATGGAATATGTGAATACAAAAGAACAATTGGCAGACATATTCACTAAAGCTTTACCTAAAGAAGCTCATGAGTATTTGAGAAGTCAATTAGGGGTCCTTCCCCTAACTGAGGCTGCCTAGTCAAGCTAGGAGCATTGCATCAAATATGCTACAGTAGAATAATTGACAAATTGATGCAGAAGATTGTCACACTTTAGGACTATTCTAGAGCTATGAAGAAGAAGCAAAGACATCAAATCAATCATAAGAAAAGATGACATAGGGAGAAACACTGAGCTGCATAGATATATCTACATCTATTGGATGTAAGTTTTAGTTGCTGCTTTGGCATTTTTGTCAAAGAGGGAGATTGAACTGAAATGATACTATAACACATGAATTGAAGAGTAGGGATGATGAACAGAAATGAAAGATCGGGATAGAGGGAGATCCAGATACTTTTGACAGTCACAGAAGTGAGATTTATAGATTTTGATTCAGAATGAAGCTAAGGATATTATAAATTTTCTCTGATGGAGAGATAAGTTTTTGGATTGGTTGGTAATCCATGTGTTATTTAGGTGATATCATATGGTGTTGCCATCAATACCAAAGAGGGAGATTGTTGGAAATTGCAATTGAAGCAATTGTTGTATTGTCATTGATGTCAAACCTTAACTGGTAAGACTGTTGCTACTTAGGAAAGTACTATATCTATTGTGAGAAGGGAAAGAAATGATGGTAATAATAGCACCTAGGGAAAGGTTGAGTTATCTTGATACTGTAAAGTGTACTTGACAATGTTGTACAATGATGGGACAATGTATTGTTTATCTTAGTAAGATTGAAGACTAAACTAGTCGGCTTAACCAAGAAAAAATGAAGAAATCATGTTTAAGCCGAGTTATGTTAGTGTTGACCAAGTTAGTGTATGCCGAGCAAAAATCTAGTGTCAACCGAGTATCAGTTAATTGCCGAGGAAGACAGTATATGCCGAGGAAACAATTTTAGTAGTGACTGAGCATTTTACATGAAGACTGAGTGGATGATCACAGTATTGACAGAGCATCAACATTTTTATATTTGAAGAGAATTCAAATTTGGAGCTGACATTGTTGAATTCTTGGATTATGTAAAACGTGTTGACTTTATTTATTGATTGTATGGAAGTATTTAATGTTTTGTAAAATGTTTTATTGTAAATTTTTATGAGATTTGAGATGATTCTAGAAGAGGAGACGAAGAACATGAAGTGAGTAGATTCAATGAATTTGACCTAACCCTAAGATCTATGAAGGAGATTAAGCGGCAAAAGATAAGTTAACCTAACAGAGAAAAGTATTAAGGGAATCTAAACATTAGGTATGAGATTGCATGGGCGAAGTAGATGCTGGAAGAACAGTAAGTTTTATTGACTATATAAGCGAAAAGGCTGAAGGAGAAGTGTGGTGATTGCTTGAAGAAAAGTTCCGAGCAGATCAGAGATGGAGATGGCAAAGTTTAAAGTCAGTAAACCAACATTTGTGTACGGAATTGGATCTAATATTTGCAAAGCGAGTTGTATGTTTTTCAGATCAATATTGCTACTACTTTCTAACCATTGTAACAATCAAAATCCTTTTAATAGAGGTTGACCTAATAGTCATATGTTAAATCCTTTGAACAAGGTTGCATTCTAATGGAGTGTATGTAAGTCCTGTAACAACGCTCACTTTTAACAGGGTGATTGAAATCCTTTAACTGGGTCACACTTGATCGTGTGTATTGTAACCTTTGACAGGGTTGGCTTTTAATTGAGCTCACTTCAGAAGAGTGAAAATAATAGTAGCATGTTACAAAGTGGTTTTTCCCATATTGGGTTTCCACTATAAATCCTGGTGTCAATACTTGTGTGAATGTTTTGGTTTGAACATTTCTATGTTTTACAAGTTAGTTACAACTAGGTAGTGGACTGCAGTGTTATATGTTTCTATTATTGAATCGGTGATGACTGAGTTTGTTTTGGTTTCTTGATCTGATTTAAGGAAAAGTTTTTTGAAGTTATTTTATACATCAGGACTCGAGAACAACTAATTCACCCCCCCTCTCTGTTGTTCTAAATCATATTAACATTTATACTATGGCTTCTCCACCTGGTAGTCCACCTCTACCCTTTTTTAGGAAGACCCCTTGGAGGTCTTCCTCTTGTACAACCCTGTTGGGAAATTTGATTCAAGTGTTCATGTGTGGTTGTTTTCCCTTCATGTTTGAAGTTCTGTCTGTTATCCCGTTCCAATTTGGATGCCCTAGCTCAGGGGTGGCCATGAGATTGCCTAGGCTGGGAGGTGAGTCTCCATGGTCAACCTCATTCTAACAGATTCCCAGCTGGATGCCAAACTTGTTGGGTTTATGGACTTAAGGAAGATTTCAGTTGAAATTTTGTTGAAAAATTTAACTGTAAGTATAAGTGAAAATTTGGAATCGAGGATTCCTTGTAAATGAAACATTTGATTTTATAGATTTATTTGGAAAAATTATATAAGGAAGAATATGGATATTGGTGAAATGGATTCTATTGTTTATTGATTTCAAATTTTCCTTGAAATTTTATAATGATGGGGTTATATGAAATTTGGAAGAAAATTTCGCTCATATGCTACTATAGTTGTTAAGATTTATTTGGTTATTTTGCTTTAGAAATATTCATGTTAATTTTATTGATAAAATACAATTTAGTAACCTGGTCTTGACATTGTTAATCCAAATACATTTATATTCAAAATATAAATGCATTGAAATTTGAAGTGGATTTAAAAAAAAAGAATGAACGTATGAGAAAACTTATTCTAAAATTTATTTATTTTTATACTTAGCATTATTTTGAGAAAATTTTCAAAAAAAAAATTGCTCAAAACAAATATTTTATTCCTACAATGTATTTGGTCACAATTATAGTAAGCAAATATCATATTTTTATTTTTAAAAAAATTGCCTACATAACCCCTGTTTTGGGGTACATTAAATTATTTCACGTCAACAAATTTATATTTTTCTTTAGTTTATACATTTAAATTGGTTCAATAAAAATATAAACTAAAGATTAAAAAAATAAATATCATTTACTATCCAATGTTCATAGTATTCATTTTTTTCTTTTCGCTGGGTATTTTTTCTTAGTAAATAATTTAAAACAAATTATTTGGGGTTTTAATGGGTCAGGGCGAGCTGAAGCTCTAACCCACTCCCCTGTGAAGGGACGTGTGGGCAGGAGCCGACAACGCCAGCCCCTCATGCCACCACTGTACAAGCAGTGGTGAAGGGAGCAGCAGGAGCGCCGAACTCCCCGCTCCACCGCCTCTCCTCCTTTCCCCTTCCCCGCTCCGCCGTCACCACCTCCATTAGCGGTGTATTCTCGGTCTGCCACCACTGCCATCCCTCTCTTTGCTACGTCCGCTCCCTCATCTCCAACCTTGCGCCAGTGCCATGTCTTGGCCCTGCGTGCAGAGGGTTTGAGGAAGAACAAAGATTAGCAGATGTTTTTAATTTCTTTTTTTTGGTTATGTTATAAAGTTTTTCTTAATAGAGTATTATAGTTTAGATAATTACTTTTTATATATGTTATCATGTTAGCTTATACTAATTAATTTATTTTATCATGTAAGATAATTTTAGATTAAATTATAAATTATAAGCTTTAGTGTTAAAATAAAAATTATTATTGGTTTAAGTATTTTTAGATTTGTGTTATTTCATTAAGATATTAAATGATTAAATGTTAATCTTAAAAAAAAAGGATTATTTATTTTCCTTGGGATTTTGTATTATTATAGTTGTAAATTTATTATTTGGAACTTAAATCATTACTACTAAATAAATAGATTTATTTCTAAGCATATAAATTAGTTCTTTTATTTTGGGTAATTTGATTAAATCAATTTATGATTAGTATATTGAATTTATTCCTTATGTTAGATTGTTGAAATATACTTTAAAAAAAAATAATTACTTTGATGTTCAATTTATAACGTCATGGGTAATTTTTAAGTAAAATAAAATATACTCTTTCTTTTTAATTAATTTGGTAAAAAAAGGGGGGAATAGATTAAACTTAATAATGGTTTGTTTATTAGTTTATTATTTAATGAGATTAGATGTTTTCGCCTCATCACCACCGCCCTTGGGTCTCATCATGGCTCTTAAATGACTTTATTAGCCTTTATGGTTAATATCATGCATGATTGACTTTCGGTCAACTTTAGTCAAACCTGAGACAAATGTCTCAATTTGCATGCACAAACCCTTGCTAGATAGATCTTATACCTTAGTTGAGTTTTAGAAGGCCAATTTTGCACAATGGACCTTTTGGCCAAACTTAGTCAAACCTTGGACATCGCCTCGATTTGCATGCATAATTCAATCCCTAGTTTATCCTTAAACTTAGTAAAACCTTGCCGGTCATCTTTGGACACAGTTGACTTTTTGGCCAACTATCGGTCAAGGGACCAATTCCCAAGTCTTGTTCTTTTCAATCTAATCTAGTTCTTCTTTCATAGCTTTAATTCAATGTTCATCTTCATAGGCTTCACTAGTAGATTTAGGTTCAATTTGAGAAATTAAACACAACTATTCTTGTACCTTATTTCATGTAAGAACTCCTCTATCTATGCTTCCAATAATCTTCTCAACATGATGATTTCTTGATCTAGATTCCTATTAGGTGTCACTGTCTCACTTCTTGTTTATGTCGTAGGTTCTTGAATGATTTCTTCACTATAGCTTTCATTCAACAAATCACTGTCAGTCTCATAGAATAAGTCAGTAGTCTCTGGATTAGTTCTAGGATGATTTCCTTCATCTGATTCACAATCAAGCATTCTTTCTTGAATTTTGAACTTTTCATCAACTTTAACATTTGCGCTCTCAACAATAGTCTTAGTTCTTTTATTGTACCATCTATAAGCTTTGATCTTCAATGAATATCCAAGAAATATACCTTCATCACTTCTAGGATCAAACTTTCCAATGTCATCATCTCTCTTAATATAACATTTGCTTCCAAAAATTTTAAAATACTTAATTGATGGTGCATGTCCAAACCATAGTTCATAGGGTGTCTTGTCTGTGTCTACTCTGATTTGTGCTCTGT
Source organism: Chamaecyparis obtusa (assembly GCA_027943335.1). Classification (NCBI taxonomy): domain Eukaryota; kingdom Viridiplantae; phylum Streptophyta; class Pinopsida; order Cupressales; family Cupressaceae; genus Chamaecyparis; species Chamaecyparis obtusa. The sequence continues at coordinate 159,956 of BSBK01008460.1, forward strand.
TCATTGTATACACTATTGTGTTCACTACTTCTCTCTAGAATATCTTCGCTAAGTCATTCTCAAATAACTTAGCTCTTACTTCTTTAGTCACTGATCTGTTTCTCCTTTCTGTAATACCATTTTGTTCAGGTGTCCTAGGGGATGAAAGTTGTCTTTTAATACCATTCACTTCACAAAAAATGTCAAATTCCTTTGAAGTAAATTCTCCACCTCTATCAAATCTCAAATATTTAATCTTCATTCCAGATTCATACTCAACTTTATTCATAATGATCTTAAACTTATCAAATGCTTCAGACTTTTCTTTAAGAAATGCAATCCACATCATTCTTGTAAAATCATCAACAAGAATCATAAAATACCTTTCTCCATAGAATCCTCTAGTCCTTGTGGGACTGCTCAAATCTGTATGAACAATTTCCAACTTCTTTGTTGTTGTAAACTTCTTGATGGGAAATGAGCTTCTCTTCTATTTAGCCATCACACATTCCTTGCAAATCATGTTAGTAGGCTTCATAATTTTAGGCAAATCTCTTACTGCAAGAGTAGTACCCACTTTCAAAATGTTATCAAAGTTTATATGACAAAACCTTCTATGCCATAACCAACTATCATCAATCTTAGTAATCAAGCATGCCATCTCAGTAGGATTCAACTAAAATACATTACCTTTGGTTCTAGATCCAGTACCGATCAAATTACCATCCTTATCTTTGATTACACAAGTTTTCTCAGTAAACCAAACTTGATATCTCTTATCAACTAATTGTCCAACACTCAAAAGATTATGTTTCAAACCATCCACAAAGTAAACATCATCAGTATTAGTCTTTCCATCAAGAGTAATAGATCCTTTACCTTTAATCAAACAAGGTGCGTTGTTTCCAACTCTAACAACTCCTCCATCATAATTGTTAAACTTTATGAACTTTTTCATGTCTCTAGTCATATGATGTGAACAACCACTATCTATAATCCAATCAACTTTCTTTTCTACTTGAGAAACTAAAACTTTTTCTTCCTTAACTTCTGTTTCAAGATTTTCTTCTTTAATTGCTAAAAATCCTATATCATCACTCTTAGTATCACTTTCACTCAAAGATTTATCCAAACTAGCTTCAAGTTCTTCATCATTTACATAATAACATTCTTTAGATCTCCTAGGTTTAAAGTTCTTTCTATACTTCTTAACTCTCTTAGGACATTTAGATGCAAAATGACCAAATTCTTGACAAGTCCAACATTTAAAAATTTTCTTACCGTCTGGTTCTATTTTCACAAGAAAGGCAATACTTTCTTCAGTCTTCATGTATTCTTCATTTCTAGATATAATGTTGCTAGCATAATCTCCGCTCACATTGATGCTTCTTGACAAAGTAGGGCAAACACTAAGTGCACTGAATGCTATCTCCATTCTAGGTAAATCTCCTAATAGTCTCAAGTTCATCTCTGCTACTTCTAATCTTCCAAGAAGAGTTTCTCTAGTAAAGTTCATGGTACAAGGTATAACTTGTTCGATCATCTGTGTTGCTACTTAAATGTAGGAGTCAATGTCCTCAGAATTTTCCATATTAATTCATTCTTTGTCTTGGTTCCTCCACAAGATTTTATACCTACAATAATCTTTGACATTCTACCAATATAGCTTCTAACAGATTCATCTTCCATCATTCTTATATCTTCAAATGCACATATCCAATTATGTAATTTGACTTTCTTTGCATGTTCATCACCTTCAAAAGTAGATTGTAAAGCTAACTGAATTTGATGAGATGTTTTTAGATATTTTACCTAACTGTACTCATTTTTTGGAAGGGCTGACAAAAGTGCTTCTTTGGCAAGTATGTTACACGTGAACATATCTCTTTCCTCATTAGTACATTCTTCAATCTTATCCTCATCAATGATAGTCTTATGATTCTTTGTGATTAACCAACAACCTGGTCCTAAACAAAGTAAATGTGTCTTCATCTTTTCTTTCCAACTGTCAAAATTTACTCCATAAAACTTAGGGCTTTCTTTCCTAAAAGGATTCCCCATGGATCTCCTTAAGTTGTTAAACTTTTCTTTCAAGGACCTACTACTCTGATACCAATTGTTAGAAAGTAAAGTCTACCAAGATAACTGAGAGGGGGTGGGGGCGTGAATCAGTTATCAGATAAATATAACTTTTATTAACTTTAATAGATTTTAACCATGTAAGCAATGTAACCAACAACCATAGAAAGATAAACATACGCAATAACACAATGACACAAGATATGTTGACTAGGGAACCTCTTGATCAAAGAGTAAACTTCGGTGGGAATGATGCCCACAAAAGATGCACTAATATGAAAGTTCCTTGTGAGAGGATGGACTCTATTAGGAGTCTTATGAAATACATTCAGTACATACGAGTCCCTGTTAGGAGACTTTGAATCCCTACTAAAAGATTCTAACTCTGTTAGGAGTTATGGATGACAAAAGGACCCACTGTCCAAACAACTTCAGGTGTAAGATCACTAAACACACTGTCCAAATGATCTTTGTATTACTCAATAGAATGATACCAAAAGATTACTGACCTCAACAATTCAATACTCCTTCTTTGATTGTGCCAAACTGCACCAACTACTTCATCAGATCTCAATACCAGATCTCTATGCTTCGCATATCCTTTTTCAACAAGTATTGCACAATTCCGCAATTTAATTTTAAATACAATACACAACTACACATTACAAAAAGGAAAACATTCCTTCCTTTATACCAAAATCAAGTAATTACAAGTGAGTCGGCATAGAAATTACAAAATAAAAGTTTCCACCTGTTACATAAAATTTACACAAAACAGTCGGCTTCCAATTAAGATAGTTCTTCACTCATGCGACCTCAGATCTTGCACTCATGTGCACGTCACTAACATCATGTCTTCAACTACCTTGTAACTGCACATGATCAGATTCAATCCTGATTAGGAGATATCATCCGATTTCCACAAACTGCTACTCAGGAACACTACCCGAATACTGCTTCCACTGATTTCCTCATAACTTTCATGAATAAATAAATTTCTGTATGCATTCTTAATCATGATCTTATAAAACATCATAGAGTAAGTCCTCAACTCCGCATAGCTTAATCTTCAATATTTCATGTGTGCTAACTCAAACATTGTCTGCTTCTTTGCTAATCTTTAGTAGATCACTGTGTTGACATCAATGACAATCATAGTCATGAATGCAACAACAACTACTACATAATGGCTGCGAATACTCCCCCATAGGATATATTCAACATTCTTTCCTAACTATGACAACTTACAACAACATATATAAAATAAAAAGATATTACATAATTTAACAATCTTATGGAAAGATTCAAATGAATTTGAATACCAAATTGACAACAAAATGAATACAGTATGTGATCCGTGCCTTATTCCATTGGGGACTTGAATTCATTAGAAATAAAGTAACATATGACAGCCTTTCACTAATAACATAAGATTTAAGAAAATATTGGATTAAGATATGTTCAAATTTCTAAAGTCAACACACAATTAGATGTCTCCATTCTTCTTCCTTATAGGAACTAAGTTAGAAAAAACAATATGAATATCTTATAGAATTAATAATATCATCATCCCTTAACTTCATAAGTTCTTTATGAATCTTAGGTGCTAAATTTGGGTTGACTAGTCTTTCTTTTTGTTTGAAGGGCTTGGTATCTTCCTTCAAGGGAATCTCATGTTGGAACAAATATTCCCTATATGACCGAGATAAAATGTGTGTGTATTTTCTTAACAAGGCAATCAACATTTTCCTAACTTTAGGTGACATTCTCCTGCTAATGTATACTTTCTATGGTGCTCCTTCAGTTTTAAGATTTATCTCCTCTAAATTTTTAGGATGTGGGGTAGTAGTTGTAACTTTTTCCTTATCATGATTATAAAATACCCTTTCTAACACAAATAAACCCTTGGAAAATTTATCTATTTTCAATTAAATCTCTTCTTTTCCAAAAAATGTTTCCTTTCCATCCATTGTTTCTACAAAATCATTGAAATCAATTTCATGTCCATCATATTCATCTCCACAAGAAAAAATCTCAAAATGTCTTCATCATCATTGATAACTTGCCAAATTTCAATGTTATTAGAGATTGATGGTCTTTTTTTAACTTCAACCTTTGAAACTCATGCAAAAGTCATATCATCTGGCTTTACTACTATATTGGCTAGTAGGTACGCAACCCTATTGTGGCTTCTCTCCATCCAATCATGCCAAATGCATCAAATTTTTTTATCTCAACCCACACTACATTTCCTTATTATTTTAGTCTCTTATTTTTTGATGCATACTTTGATATGACTTGGGATATGACCATCTTTGAATCTCTAATAAATCTAAGCTTTTTAATCCTATGTTTCTTTGCAAGTCTCAATTCCAATAGAAATTATTTATAGTCTGTTACATTATTTATGCATGTAAAAGACATAGTAAAAGAAAATTTAAATGTCTTTCCATGGGGTGATACCAATAGTATCCCTGCATTTGAACCTTCCTTTGAGATGGATCCATCAAAATACATGGTCCAAAGGTTCTTATCATATGACAAATTTTCCATTTCTTCATCTAGTGGTGCAGGTTGATATTTTTGTTCTCTTTGGAAATCCTCAACTCTGAATGCCTTTATATCAATGTCAATGAAACAAGTCATGTTTTCATCATGGTCTTGTTCTATCATATGTGACACTCTCAGCTCTCTTTCAATCTTGACATGCTCACCATCAATATGAAAACTTGCATAGGATAAATCCCACTATAGACTCCCTCCCATTGAATTGTCATGCCCAAAAGTTGAGCAAAACACAACTACAATTTTTGTTTTTAAAACCTTACAAAGCAACTACAAACCATCACACTAATGCAACTAAGGAGAGAACACTAACTGGCACCAAACCCTATGTGCATGCAAAACAGTGCAAAGATAAAATAGAGAATTGAAAAATAAAGGAGGGTCTGACTAAAGTTCAAAGGTCAAATCAAAGGGTTGACCTAGTTTGACCAAAAGTCAAACTCCGTCAAACATACTAAAATAAACTATAAGGTTGCCCTTAAGCTACTAGCTTTGATCGGCACGCAAATCAAGATAGTTGACTAAAAGTCAACCAATGTTGACTAAAAGTCAATTATGCTATGATTTACATGTAACAAAGTTTCTAGGGCCTGCTAAGCTCTAAGGAAGGCGTATCCATGCTAATTGAGATAGTTGACCAAAAAGTCAACTAGGGTTGACCAAAAAGTCAACCATCACCAAATGGTGCGAAATTGAAATCCTAAGTTCTAGGGGGTGAAGGAAACACCGGGTTCAAAAATTGAGATGGACAATGGTAGTTTGACCATCGTTGACCAAAAGTCAACTAAGCTTGTTGCTGGTCAAAAGTAGCGATAATATCTTTAAAAGATATTTATTGCGAAGATAAAGGGTTGTTATGACCCCCTTATCGAATAAAACGTTATCTAGATTATAAATTAAAATGAATAATTTATTTCGTTAAATAACATTTTAAACCTTATATAAATATTAATTTACAATATCTCTCTATTTTAAAATTAAAAGTCTAACATTAAAATTAGTTAGCATATTCAAAGTTTACAATACTATCCAATACCCTATTCTTGAAATAATAAATAAACCACATGTTTACTTCAAAACAAAAATGTTAACTAATATAATCTATAAATTAAAATATAATAATAAAACTATTTAAATCTAACTTATATCATAATGTCAAATTAGAGAAATCTAATTAACTAATAAACTTACCATTAAATCTAAAATGATAGTCCAGCTAAAAACGTTAATTTACTAACGTGTATTATCCAGCTACAATATAATTTAAACTAACTGAATCCAAAAAATAACTCATAATAAAACAATGCCATTTCTTTTTACATCTATTTCCTAACTTCACTAATAAATAGCACAAAATAAAATATAAAAACTTATAACCTCATATTAACAACTAACATTATAATATTAAAAGTTAAATAACAAATATCCTAACCTAAATATTAATAACAATAAACAAACAACAAAAAAACAAAGAAAGAAACGAAGGAGAACAAAGTGGATTAATCCACAGGCTTCCACTTTGACCGCCCGGGAGACAAGAGGGGTCTGCGTAGGGGGCCGCACACTCACGGCAAGCGCAGAGGAGGAGTAGCAGCACAAAATGGAGGCGGTGGTGAGGGAAAACGACGGCGGTGGGAGCGGAGCAGAGGAAAGACGGAGGGAGGTGCCGGCGGCAGAGAGATCTCGGCACCGAACGGAGAAAGAGGCGGCGCTCGCGGCGGCAGGTAGAGAATGGTAGAGGAGGGGGGGTTTGGGCGGAGAGGAGGGCACGACGCCGGCACCGCTCGGCCTCCTTCACCGGCCACTGCCAGCCACCGCCATGCGATGGTGCGGGGATGAACACCTGCGGCTGGGGTTAAGGCTTCGGCCCGCCCCAGCTTATATATTTTTAAAATATTTTTTTTTAATTTTAAAATAGCACTAAGCGCTTAAAACAAAACCTGAATATTTAAATTACTATGCCTTTTGATTGTTATAATAATATTATTATAACATTGTTTATTATATAAAATTTTTTTACTGGTAAAACATTTATTTCCTGAATACTTAGACAGAGAGTACCAGGATAATTTTTAAAAAAAATTTAAATAGATCATTGCAAACTATAAAACAACCCAAACGACATGGTCAATTTAGAATTTTGATTAAGGTAATTTAATTTTTTTTGAAAATTTGCAAAATAAATCTAAGTACAAATTTAGTCTCTATTTTGTACAAATAGTGATTTTTTAAAAACAAATAAGAATCTTCGTATCTTTAATCAAGATAAATTATTTAATTTTGAAATACTATTCAAATTAATTAGCAATTTCAATTCTAACATTAGAACTTTAAAATTACTATATCAACTAAGAAATTTGCAATTTAATAATGATTACATATAAATTTCATTCAAACTATTATTTCCTTAATAGTATCTAACAAAGATTTTGATAGAAATATAGAAAATTTAGTGTTACAATCATAATCCATTGCGTTATCGTAGCCAACATTAAATATTCATTAATTTTGTAACTTCCATATTCTCATTAACATGAAATGACATTTACATCTTGAAAGAGGGATACAAAGGGACCTTGATACTCATTCTAAGCATAAATTTGATATTGAAATGTTACAACATAAATGGAGAGAAAATTGCAACAATATATGAACTGAGATTTCCTTTAAGTCCACAATATCTACAAGCCTTGCATCACCTGGGTACCTGTTTAAGCGTGGTTGACCACAGAGGCTCACCTCCCAACCTAGGCCTTTTCAAGGCCACCCCCGAGCTAGGGGATCCAATAAGGAACGGAAAACAAATAGGGACACATGCATGAAGGAAACAACCAAAGCCTAAAAACACTCAACATACTTCCCAATAGGGTGTAACAATAGGAAGGTCTCCTAGACGCCTTTTTGAAAATAGGGTAGAGGTGGACGACCAGGTGGAGAAGCCATAGTACAATATTGATTTCCCAAGCCACACATGGACTTGAGATGACCATCTTCAAGAAGATACGGTCTAGACTCCTTATGCCCCCCCAAAATGCCCGGAGGCCATACTTGGCATCGTGGTTATCATGGAACCCCATGTTTATCACTCCACGCATGGGAGACTTTGCACAACCTAGGTCTACTACCTTCTACCCCCTTCAAGGTTACTCCACCCTCCCTAGGGTGAGTAAGCCTTGAAGAATCCCATCCCAAATTTATACACAAATTAAACACAACAAACTAAAACTCAAAACAAACAACTTGAAAATAACTAGAAATTTACATAGGACTCCATTAATGGAGTTTCAAGCTCAAGAACATCAAGAAATAAGAAATCTACTCTAAAGGAGACCAACCTTACTCCAAAGCTATGGTGGATTGAGATTTTGAGAAGAGCTTTCCTTCCAAGTTCTTTCCTCCAAAAGGTTTCCTCAATTCTGAATCTGTCTCTAAGAATAGAGAGTGGGTGAACACCCAACTCATCCTAAAACCTTCTCTAAATAGGCAAACCTCCTAAAATCTAGGAGCCAATCAAAAGAGGGGAAGAAACCTCCATCCTCTTCTTCCCACTTGCCTTCCTTCACCATAAATGGAGTTGAATGCAAGTTTGGGAAGAAGAGAGAGGTTAACCAAAACCTCACAACTCTTCAATCTCGTGCAAAATGAAAACTTTGACTTTAGAGGGGTCATTAATGAGTTTTAAGGCTCTTAATGGGTTGAAAATGACCCCTAACCCCTAAGGTATCAACCTGGGTAGCTAAAAATGACCCCAATTAACTTATGGGAGCCCAAATGACCCTCCTAAACTCCACCCAAAGTTTATGCACGGATTTCTGGTCTTGGTTGACTTCTAGAAACTTCCCAACCCAAGGTTAGTTGATCAGACCCTAAGGCTACACCCTAGTCAAGCTCTTGACCCACACAATAATAAAATACTTAACCATGCCAACACTTAAGCCACAATTTGCCAAATTTGGCACATTTAATAAAACAAAAGACATGGCTAATACACATAGACATTTGCTAAATTAGATTCACTCATGCAAACCACATATATGAATAAAAGACTATACAACAAGGTCCACGTTTCTTTTACAAAGAGGACCTTGGAATTGCACAGTATAAAACATAAGTTCCAATACTGGATCCCCCGCATTTAGATCCATGGTCAACTTGTCCTGCACACTCATTGCACACATCAGTAGGTCCAATAAACATGATATAAACATATTACATCAATACTGCTGTGTGTGAGTGATTTACACCTTCATGAAATAACAAGATTTAAAGAGAATTTACACTATTCAAAGCAAACTAATCTAAATAATGCACAATTAATCTAAATATCTCATGGTTCTCTAAATTGAAGTAGTAAGTGAGGCTCTTAGCTGCAAATCCTCACTAGTGACACTCTAATTATGAGAATTGAACTAAGAATGATATGCAAAATAGATCTAATTATCAAATTCTAGCTCTATTTGATAAGAAAATCTCTAAAATGATCAACAATTGAAGCTAATTATCAATGAAAATGCTAAGTGAGTGGTGTGGATGCAAATTGCAAGAGCTTTGCTGCAATTCAAAGATATGGAGTGGATGAATAATGCCTCAAAATGCCTTCTACTTATAGGATTTTCCCAAGGGTAGGGGGTAGAGTGAGATAACCATGGTTATGCTTGGGTAAGGTCAATTGGCTTTGCTTTGTCCCTAAATTGGGAGACAAACATTTAAATGGTTTCAAAAGGCTGGACCATTTCAACAAAAGTGAGTGATTTGTGTCCATTTTGTCTCCTTTTCCTTTGTTGAGGGAAATTCATATTTATTAATTAATTAAAGTAATTAAATTTAGCCATGAAGGGTAAGATGTTCATTTTGATTTTTGCTTTCAACAACTATGTCATTAATTGAATTTAATCAATTTCTTAGTGTTTTTCCCCTTTTCAAGCTTTATTTAATCATTTAATCATTTAATTGAATTTTCCTTTGATTTAAATTGCCTTTGTTCCATTTATTGATTTTTAGTGCTATTTTGATGATTTGATTGCACCTTTTTGATTGATTTAAGCCTTTGCCAATTTTCTATGTCTACAACTGCATGGTTTAAAACTATGTTTGTAAATCAATCAACTAAGCATAACTTCAGTTTCCTAAACCAACTTTTCATCACAATAGTTTTAAAACATCATATAACATCACATGTAACATAATCGTAACTGAAACTGAAACATAACATGTAGTATCTTGATTGTACCCTAATTACATAATCAGGTACCAAACATATAAAATAGGATTCAACAGATCCTCAAATACATAAGTGTCCAAGTAGTCTAGTATGTCTGTGAAATAAGTACTGAAAGCATGGAAAACATAATAGTAATAGTATGACTGTTTGGTAGGTCTCACATATCACTTCATTTTATTGACAATAACATCCATAATGAGGAGGGATATCTACAACCATAACACTTGTGGTCAAATCATTGTTAGGGAATGCTACCAGTTTGTAAAGAAACACCCTTATAGTACATACCACATACATCTCTTTTCAACCCAACTCACAACACCTACCTTGGGTAGTGTTGAAACATTCAAACCCAAGGATTTCATTATTTTCACTCAAATCCTAGTATTTGAGGCTCCAAAATCTATCATACAATTTTTTAATACCTTTCCATTGATAATGACACTTAAAAAGAAAGGGTCAAAATTTCCCAATCATTATTTCACTATATTCTCAAGATACATTTGGAGAATTTGTGAAACAAATTCCTCTTGTTCCTTATTCTTTCTCTCTTCTTTATTTGGTTCTCCCTTTACATTTTGAGAATCATCTATTTGCTAAATCTTAATAGATGAAGTACTTTTAACCCGTGCCATAGACTTCTCTTTATGTTAATTAATTCTCATCATCTCTAGTAAAGGGAATTTAACAGTAATCTAAGAAAGAAACTATAAGATATCTATAACTGTGTGATTTGGTAAATCAAAAGACATACTTGGCTTTTCTTCATCTTTCTTTAATCTTACTCTTTCTACATTTTGTTTTTTCTTCAAGTCCTCTCCCGTATACTTAGCTAAGTTGTCATTTAGTTTTTTCTTCACCTTTGGTGAAGCAAATTATTCATTAGGATTTAGGAACTCAACCTTCTTATCCCATACTTTTCTTTTGACCTCCTTGACCTTGACTGCATCCTTATTTTTATCCCCTTTCACTTCTTTACCCTTATTTTTCTATTCCTTAATAAACATACCAAAAGGTTTCCCTTGATCTTCAACCACTGTACTATTTATCAATTAATAATTTCTTTTGGCTTGGGTAGCCATTGAAACTATTATATTAAAATAATTTATTCATCAAAAGTTCTTCTTATAGACATGTCTTTACCTTTTTCAACATTACACAATTTATCATCAATAATGCGCTCCTCATTAGAAAACACTTGTTGATTATAAGATTCAACTCTTTGCCTCTGATCATCAACATCTAAGTCCTTAGACTCATTATCAAAAATATTTTCTACTTCTCCAAGATAAGCATTAGTGATCAAACAATCTACATCATTGTCTGCAATTATTTCTTCTTCTTGATCATCTTGTGCTTATTCTCCAACAAAAATCAATTGTGCAACTGCACAATATATATGTGAATGAGTTGATTGAAAATCCATATGCCAAGGTGTTTCTTCATTGACATTTATAGTGTGCTTCTTCAAAGGATTGAGAGTCTTCTACTCCTTGTTCTTTTGTAGTTGTTGAGCCAGTTTTCTATCATTCTAATGAGTATTATAAGGATATTTTTGTAGTCTAGGTTGTCTATTAAAATTGTTGAGCGGTTTCTTGTCTTGTGCAACACCTTTTTTTGGTATTATTAAGCTTCATGTCCTTCAAGGAATTTAAAATCTTTTCCCATTTGTCTTCCTCTTTAGGCTTTGATCCTGAAGACTTTTCTACTTCTTTATTTTCTATGTTAACAGTTTAGGATCTTCTCTTCTTCCTAGCTTGCCGAAAGCTCTTCTATTGATTTCAATATTTATGGCCATCCTAAAATAATCCCTCAAAGTATGAGGGTCTTTATCTTTGAGGGGATATACCATCTTTGCATCAAACACATTGAAATAAGTTGTTAGACATACATTCTCTTCCAACCTTAAAACTTGAAATAACTTATGTATAGTCTTTTGAAATATTATGATGAATTTAGTCACAACTTCATTTGGTAACTTCTTAATGTTGTTGAACTCATTCAACTTAAAACTAGCATTAGTCTTATAATCATATTTATCCTTGAAAAAATTCAAACTCCTCCCAAGAACCAATACTTGTAGTAGGTAATCACCTACACAAATCCCTAACATCTTCTGTCAAAGGTTGTACATATAATTTTGTTACCACATCCTCATGCTTAACTTCATAATCACTCATATTTTCAGTGATAGATCTTAAATTTTCTTCCCCTATTATATAATGTTTTCCCACATACTTTCTTATCTTTTCCCTTAATTCTTTTAGAATTGGATTAAGATAGCCAGGAGTTCCATCAAAGTACAATTGTCTATACCTTTCCAACTGAATAGGTCTCTGAAACTATCCTCTAGTAGCATGACCACTAATATTTGATCCAGTATTTGTCATAATGTGTTGTATATTGGAAGCCTGGGACTGACTCACACCTTGGGCTGAAACTTGGACTCCTTGCCCTATGTTTGCAGCTCCTGTACAATGGGTGACTTGAAGACCTTGGACATAAGTATTTGTAGCAATATTTTTTGTGTGTTTCTAGGCCTAAAATAAAAAGACCTTGCAAATTAGATGGTCAATCAATAAATGAGGCATCATTTAATTTTGATTTTTTAAGGAAATTGATTTTCCTCTTTATTTCTGCATTAGCATCCTTCATCTCTACTCTCTCTAATTCCTTGGCAAGAGTTTCATTGTCGTTTATTTCCTTTTCTAGATCTATTTCAGTGTGGGACAATCCTTATGGTAATTGACCGTGATCTGGAAAAAATGAAGACTTATAATAATTTATCTTAATTCCAGTTACCTTCTATTTACGCTTCTCTAAATTAATTTTATGAGTTAGAACACTTAGTTGAGGATTAATATGATCTAATAGATTTTTTTGAGGTTTTTCTTGGCTTTTATGCTTATCTCTAGAAGTTCCCTCAAATTTCCAATCAAAGATTTATCTTACAATAGGGCCCTCAACACTTCATTTAGGCTCCTCTTGGCTCATGGATTTAAGTGTATCCTATTTTATTATTAGGATATCTCTCTCAATAGCAACATTGATAAACTTAGACTCTTTCTCCTTTTCTTTTTTCTTTCTCAATATAATTTGTTCTTGGAGTTACCTTCTCATAATTTTTATATCTCCAAAAACCTCATTAGGATCTGGTAATGTTATTTCAGATCAATAAGTATTACCAACATCAATTAGATCTGTGCCTCCTTGTTCTTGAATAGGTACACAAGGAAATTCTAATGTAAGGACAAGAGGATGATGTACACCAATGATGATTTCTCATTAGTGACTTCTACTTCTACTTTGACCTCTTCTCTTTTCAGAGTACTGACCTTGGGTTACTTCCTTTTCTGATGTTGTATTTCCTCTTGAGTAGGTGTTCTAAAAAATGAATGAAAAAATCCCATACTGTCTGACTCGTAACTTTTAGAAGATGTTTCAAAACTTTTAGGGACATGAATTATAGAATACTTACATTTATATGTTTGGATTTCTATGAGGGGGGAGAATTTCTGGTTTCTAAATCTCTTCTTGTCCAAATATTCTTCGAGGCTATAAGAGTCTCACCCTCCAATTTATTTTCTGTATGCTACTTCATATATTCTTTGGTGTTATTTCTTCACTCACGGTGAGAAATCCTTCACAATATTTTAGAAATATTTAAAATATACATGCACTAGTGTATAGATCTTAGAGTCACCACCCAATCAACCTTGGGTTACCAAATATTTTCAATTATTTAGTAATCTTGAAAGGATATTTGCAATTCCTATTTTTAAAATGGATGTAATCTCATAAGTAACCTTAAAACACCTTTTAATGACATAAACTATAGACAACTGACATTGAACCACAAGCTCAACCTTCAAATCATAGAAAGACGTTGATAACTCTATGTAGATTCAAAATGGACGATTGCACTAACCAAAGATTCTAGGTTCGATCCCCAGTAGAGTCACCATGTTTTTGGTTCATAAAAGGATTTACACTAATCAATAGTAACCAAGTTGATCATTCAATCACCTATGGAGAAGCCAACTCCAATTCTTAATAACCTTATGGAATTGGACCAATTGATTAGAATATCTCAAACCCTTATACACTTTGGGCTCTACAAGACCTGTGATCGTGATCCCTTAATGTATTTACAATCCCTACACCATACTTTTAAATAACATCAAAATAAAATATATAATATCATATAAAGGCTCAACAAAGAGGGAGAATGCTATGAAATGGATAATTCCTAGTGATCCTCTACTAATTGGAGCATGATATAACAACAACATACAAGAACATATATAAAATGAAAATATAGTGCACTATTTAACAATTTTATGGAAAGATTCAAATGAATTTGAACACCAAACTGACAATAAAACTAATACAAGATGTAATCAGTTCCCTATTCAATTGGCTACTTGTATTCATAAGAAATAAAATAATATATGACAAACTTTCACTAATAGCATGAGATCTAAGAAAATAATACCTTACAATACTTCTCAATAACAACCCTAACCCAAACTGCTTCTCAAAATCCATGCACAAATTCTATAAATCTATAATTCTATTCAAGCATTTAATTGACCAATTAGATCAAAGCATGAACAAGAAATTACATACACCACAAAAGTGTACTAAATGAGAAAAACCCTTGATTCATTTCATTCAAAATATAATAGAATTGTACAATTGGAGAGAAATGGATTTGAATTGTATTTCTATTAAATTCAACTACTATGTTTGTCATACACCAATTTTACAAATCATTTACTCAAGACTTACAAAAAACTTGACACTAACTCCTCAATTTGTTTCCTTGTAAATGGTTTTACAATTTACTCATATTCATCTAGATTCTCATTGGAACGTATACCCTAGATATACAAGATTTGGAACCCCTTTCTCATGGCCTTGAAATCCATTTTATAGAAAATAAGGGAGAAAAAAAACTTCAGGCCAAAGAAGACACATGTCACAAGTCCAATGGACTACTTGTGACTCTTGTCACAAAAGATTTCCTCAGGAAGATCTCAATAAAGTAGAAAATGCATCGCATCTTTCCCACCTTGCATTTGTCGAAGAAGATACTAAAATCATCTCGCACTGATGTAAGCTTTTACTTCAAAAATATAACCACTATAATATGCTAAGATTTTTTTCCAGACTATCATATCAAATATTTAGATAATTAATTGTTTGCCTCTTACTCTTCATTCAAATACATCCCCATCCATTGGTTATACTCTTTATCTAATGGGCCCCAGCTGAAGTTCATGAACTCATCAAATTTTTTCTAGTTGGGGGTATACACCTTGACAACTACCCAATTTGCCTCTCTCTCAAAAGATTAAAAAAATTATCATGTATGTATAATTTCATCCATGGTATTTTCAAGCATATCAATTTCAAGGTCTTCACAAATCATATCATCTTGAGAGATAATCACCATCTTTGCCTACTCTTTCCAAAACTGCAATGGTTTGACATTTCTATTTTCATCTACAATTCCTAGCAGTAATGTATCATGCATTTTATTAAAAATAGTCATCAACTCTCTAACCTTCTTTTCCATGCTCTCTAACAACAACTAAAACTACTGAATTGACTTCACCAACAAATGGGTTGGTTGAAGTATTGCTGGCTTGTCAATATGAAACTTAGAAGCTATAAACATAATTATCAATTCATTTTCCCTTTTCATCCATTTAGAAAATAATGGTGCAACCTCCTCTCTATCCTTATCAAAAAAATTTCATAGCTTCAAACAATAAAGAAAATAAAGAATGATTATTCACCAATCTTGTATGTACCTTCTAATTTAGATGAGTTAGAATTGAACTGACTATCTCTTTTTGTTTCAAGGATGATCTTTGTTTTGTATCCACCAATTTTTTATCCAATTACTTTACCTTATCCTCCAATTGATTCTTGGTTTGATCCATAGAATAAGCATGTTCCTCAGTAATTGGTTCTACTACAAAACTAGGAGAAGAAATCTCCATAGGAGATCGAGGTCCTATGTCATACCCAAACTCTAAGGAAAAAACACATCAACATTTAAAAAAAAAGGAAGGTTAGTTTAACTAATGTCTTGCATGTTTTTGAGGTACTAGTGTTTACTAAGTTCACAGATGGCGTTACAATGTCATTAGGATGATTGACAACAAGTCTTAGTAGGGGTTAGTCACGTGTTCAACTAGGGTGACTTCCCTTAGTTATGTTTAAATATTTAAATCTAAATAATTATATTTTAATAAAGAGGAAGTTTAATAGAGTCTTTTGATGATAATACGATTATTTAATACCCCTCAAATTAGCATACTATATTAATTTTATTCTTACTCTTAGGATTGTGCTAATAAATTTATTATTTAATTTAGAACTTTACAAGGTTATAAATTTAATTAATCACATTATCCATTAATAAACTATAAGGTCACACCTATAATAATATCAAACTTGACATTTTAAATATCCCCTTTATTAACTAAAAGACTTATCTATTATAATTATATTAAACTAATAATATAAGGTTCCCATCAATAAAATTAATTGGCACATTTAAAATATTAGTATATATAATCTTTTATTGTAAATATTAATTCTATCATTTTAAAATAATATACTATATTCAATTTTTTTTTAAAAAAAACAAGAGTGGGCTAGCCACTATATATATTATTAATATAAAAAACTGATTCAAATGCTTAATTGGGAAAGAACCAATAAGAAAACCCGATATCCTTGCTCAATACATATCATAGTAAATTGGGGTTACAAAGTTTGACATTGCCTAATAAACTATTATACCCCCAAAATTTTTCTTTGATTAAAAAATATGGCATGTAAATAATGCCGTTGATAAAAACAAAAACCCACACTATAATCATCAAAATTGTATTACATTATCTTCTTTTATTCGTTCATATGACTGGAGCCCCAAATTGCCACATCAGGTTGAGACCTTTGAGACCACCCAGTTGACTCATCATTCTAGCCCTATGCTTGATCCTTGTCATGTGTGTTCACTACCCAACCATCTGAATCCGGCTCTCCCCAACTAGTATTAAGCACTTGATGTCTAGACTATTGGTGCCACCCATCAAATTTAGAGGGTTGATCATTTAAATCTAGAGTACTCGTCATTTGTGAATTCATGTGAGCATAAACAGGGGAAATGGTGTCCAATTTTGCTGGAGCATTAGGTTTCTCTAATAAGTCCATCAGAGCGTGAACCATTTCTCTAATTCTTTCAACCATTGTATGCCCTAATATTCAGCCTAATGAATGTAAAGCATTCTCAATGTATCTATAACTCTGCTTCTCCAATCTTTGTTTGATGTAGTCATATACCACCATGAAATCATGGTTGGTTAGTAGAAGATGACGAGAGAAAATGCCACCCACTAGTGCTTGGCCACACCACATGTTGTATTGTTGGATAGCCCTTTTTAGTGCCATGTCCTGCAGAAACTATCGCTGAACCACTTTGTTTTCTAGTATTTACATCAGTTGCACTAACTGCATGAGGGCCATTGCATTGGATAGAAATATTGACACTACCTGCGACGAGTAGACAAATTTCTTGGTCTGAGGAGAGAAGATTTCCTCCCCAATCACACAGCGAGCTGCAACCCTAATCCTCTATGAATGAAAAACAAACATCTCATCCAATGCCATGCCATCTATCTGCAATGGAAAAACTGCCTTGATTATGTTCGGTTGCAAATGAATTCGGTAATTCATTGGCAAGATCTCAAAGTGAAACCACCCACATTGGCTGCATTTTTCACTAATCTCTTTCACAGATTCCATTATTTTTGTAATACCCAAATTTCCTTAGGCAAAAAACACAACTAATTTTTTTTTTAAAGTATTAACATATATGCTAAAAGTGTATAGCTTACTAAAAATTCTTCTAAACACATTTTACAACATCAATACAAGCACTAGTATGGACAGATTATCACAAGAAACATAAATAAATAAAGAACATTACTCTTCCTACAAGTTATAGCTACAATCAAAGAGAGACAACAATAGGCATTTCCTTTTTTTCTTTATTACAACTTGGGAGCATGTCACTTCTTACACACACTAAAAATCTTTACAAGGAGACTCTATCTTACAAGATCTTACAAGAAGAAATAGATGAGACAAAGACTTATATTACATTTTTACAAGGTACACTTGACACCTAAAAACCACTTTGAGGGAATTCACAAAACACTACATTCTTTCATAGCCTTGGCCTGGTCCAACCAAGTTATCTTGAAAAACCTGCAAGAAAATAAAATTGACTAGCAAAACCATGGTACTCTCCTCCCTACCATATGGCATCATGAGACCTCGTAGGTCCTAGCCAACCCCCAAGCAAGGGGAAATCAAGCCATCTAGAAACACCCATACATCCCTCATATATTGCACACATCACATTACTTCATGAAACAACAACATATACGTCATTCTTGCCCTCACCCAAGGATTACAACAACTTTCTTGTTTCCTTACATGGCCATTCACAACAAGGATCTACTAAGACCCACTCAAAAAGAAGGAAAATAAGAACTTCAAGAAAAAACAACCATGGTTCATCTCTAGCTCACCTAACAAACATGTTTATCACTATGACACAAGAAATCCCAAACACTTTGCCCACACAATACTCTCATGGATGAACTCAAGGACTTACAAAAAGCATAACTACAACTCACAACACACATACAAACTGAAATACTTTCCTACTCATATGAACTCATGAAATGCATAAACTCCATTAATGGAGGTTGAGGTGCACATACCTTCACCTGAAGTTATGGTAGACATATCCAATGAGTCTTCCCTTTCTTCCCTTTTCTTCTCTAACTTTCTCCTCGCTCCTAGATTGTCTCCAAAGTTGGAGAGTGGGTGATTGGGAAAAACCATCCAAGTTTGCCACTAAAATAGGCTTCTCACACTCTCCCATGCCCTTGGGAGAGTTGTCAGCTTCCCATTGGGAGACCTACCCAAACCTAACAACTTTCCTAAGGTGGTAATGCAAAAGGTGAATGGGGAAGAGAGTTGGAAACTTCTTGATTTTCGTCATTTGACAAAAGCCCACTTTTGGATGGCTTCCCAAGGTGACTCTAGGGTGTCCTATGGTTAAAAAGGACCCTTACCCATAGGTATAACCCATGGGCCTACTATTTTTGTGTAAAAAAACTCCCTAGGGGTCAATTTGACCCCTCAAAACCCCACCTAAAAGTGAAATTCGAGATTTAAGCAGATGTGACTTCACATGAGTTCCCTAACCAAGGTAGAGATATGGGGAATCCAATTTGTACTAGAGTTGGATGGTGCCAACTTCCTTAATACTAGGTAAATTTAAAATGCAACTAAATTCACATTACAAGAGTCATAGACAACTCCAAAAACACATCACTTTCCTACATGGAAAGGTCCACAATTAAACAAAGAAATAATAAAATTAAACATTCACATAACCCCTTCCTCTTCATAAAAAAAATAAGACACATCACAATAGGCCTAGTCCCCCTTTAGGACATGAATTTTGGTGTCATGGGAGGCACACATAGAATAGCTTGATTTCCCCTTTTCATGGTTTTAGTCCTGCACACTCAATGTAATTATTAGTATTCCCATAATAATCAGAGCATGATCAAAATAAAATAAAAACTTAACTTTCATTTTATCAATATGCTTTCAAGTTAGGTAACGAGTTATCCTCTAAGGAATCCATCAATTCTCTTATGATACTAAATTTCAAAATGCTTCAAATTACAATTAATCCATAATTCCAATCACTATTTGCTTTATTGAGCTAATCTTATTCTATCAAGAGATTATAATCTTCTCAATTCTCAAAAGTAAGATTTAATTTTGCATAACATCGTGACCTAAAGTTAAAGTCACATAATTATCAACCCTTCTTTATTAATCCTACCTCAGGGTATACTAGGGACTATGGTAAGATAGTTATCAATGCTATTTCAAACTTCTCATTTTAACTCAAGGTTAAGTAACCTAACCATTCATTGCAGTTTCACCTCTAGTTCATAGCAATTAATTGTCTAATCTGATTTGTCAGGATGTTTCAATTTTACAATATTAAACTTTGAACAAATTGAATTAACTATTAAATCCATAATTACATGAAAGTGCAATAAGAGTTTCATTTGTACATCATTTCCTAGCTTAACCATAATTATTCATTAGAGAAATATTCTAATCCACATAAGCTCTTTATTCTAATTTCAGATGGAATTCCCAAGCATCTTAGAGTAATATTAATTTTATCATGTAAGCACAGGTTTACACCTTCATGTTCTAATACCACAATAGTTAACTAAAGGTAATATTACTTCAAAACTATGTCTTAAATTAACATATTCCATGAATTCATTTGAAGATGAAATCTATTCTAATTAAGTTGACGAACTACAGTCAAGATATCTAATAACTTCACATAAAATCTACAAAAAGTTTTGCAAGAAATAACAGTAGTGCTTACCAGAGCATTCTTACCAAGATGAGGGAAATGGAGGGGTCCTACAGTTTCAGTTACTTAGAAGTGAGACTAATGCTCTGTGAGAAAGAAAATAATGTTGTGTAAAACCTTGCTATTTAGAGGGGAGACTGATGCACTAATAGAAAGAAAATATTGCTATATAAAACCTTTGAGCTATATCAAGTACAGGGTTCAATTAAGGGAGAACCCATCTCAATCTTTGACATCATCAATTTACCAGTAAGCCAACCTTTGATAAATAAATTCACACATGATGATCTATTGTCGAGCGTGTGATGTATGTTTAATTTATTCACTTATCAATCAATGTTTACCATATGTATCTGTGTAGGAAGGGGAGTTTGTTTTGACGGCTTGAGTTTTTGATTTCTTTAAGCTCTTTAATCTCAATTTAATGAGGACTGTACTCGACACTTTTAAGCACTCATCTCATAATACTTCAAATAAATTCCTTTGACATTGCACATGCATGAGGTATTTGTATAATCTCCAATACATTGAATAAGCAGTACCGAGGTACATTTTCAATGTCATCTCCATACGATATTAAAAACATGATTTTGAACTTACATTTGATTTCATATCAAATAAAATCAAACTTTTCATTTTGGTGTCCTTGTGAATAATATCATCTGGAGTTAAAGATTCCAATTCCAGGCCATCACAACCCATATTAGATAAATAATCTGTCACTAAATTACCTTCACGCATTGTATGGGATATATATACTTCTTGTTGGAAATATTCAGGGATATACCGAGTTACTGAGAGGGGAGGGGTGAATCAGTAACTTTGATTTTTCTTACAATTACAGATGTATTAACATATAGTTCACTTTTTCTTTATGCATATAGAAAGCATGAAACTTAAAAGCATTCACAACTTAAAAGCATTCACAACAATGACACATAGATTTGGTTACCCAGAAACCTTCCAAAAAGAAAGTAAAACTAGGGTGGGGATGAAACCCACAAAACTTTAGTACTACAGAATAAAGTTGGCCGGTTAAGGCTTACAATTTGATCACTTCTGATGATCTGCCCTGTGAGGAGCAATAAGGATTGCTAAATCCACCTTGTTAAAGGATTTACAAACATACAATGAAGTATGCACTCGGTAAAGAGATTTTACAACAGACTGTTAAGTCTACCTGGTTAAAGGATTTTAGTACTGATTCACCTGTTAGGATGAAACAGTAGATCTCTTGCTTTGCAACTGGATTGCTGATTGAGATTCGCTGAATGTACTGATCACCTTCTGTGATGAATTTGTCTTTGCTGTTCCCTATACTGCTGTAGCCTTTTGTAATTCGCTTATCTCTGCCTTTTCTTTTTATTCAAATACATACATATATAATTACATCTTGACATTTTTACAACATTGTTTATATACAAGTCTAAACAATTAATTACAATTACAAAGTCGGTTTGACAAATAAACATAAGTGCCACTAAGTGGGCCCAAGTATGGTTACACGATTCCTGCAAACTAACTTGGTGACTTTCTGATACTCGGCGTCCACTGCATTACTCGGCATCGTCATGCACTTGGTAGAAGTGAAGGCACGGTTCATACTAACCACTCGGTAGGTTTTGAAATCGGTAAATATTGGTGACTTGGTAGACACAATGTTACTCGGTTTACATTATCCTGCTCAGTTTGCATTATCTTGATCGGTTTGCACTGTCTTGCTCAGTTTGCACTGTCCTGCTCGGTTTGCACTGTTCTGCTCGGTTTGCACTGTTTTGCTCGGTTTGCACTGTTCTGCTCAGTTTGCACTGTTCTACTCGGTTTGCACTGTTCTGCTTGGTTTGCACTCAAAATGCAAATAAGTGTTGTCACTAGTGGCAATTCTGCTTAATGCCAACAATCTCCCCTTTTGGCATTAGTGAAAAAAACACTTATTGCCCAAAACTTATATACATGAATCATATTGAGATTTATTTTGATTTTTTTTTATTTTTATTTTTGTATAGAGCTTTATACATTATCTCCCCCTTTCAATGTGCTAACTTTTTCTTCTATACAAATCTCCTTCTATACATATCTCCTTCTATACATATCTCCTTCTATACATATCTCCTTCTATATATATCTCCCCCTTTTTGACGATAATGCCAAAGGTGTATATACAAGTGATTTATAGAGAGAATCCAAAATTTGATAGAAAATCAGAATGTACCTTCATGATTAGTGCTAGGGTTCTATCCCAATTTTCTTGTAGAATCTTGCATGTTTGGATTGCAATTTGGACTTCTGCAATCATGTGATCTGCTATAGAGAACTGATTGTCATGAATCAATGTTTTGGAATGTTCAATGTGCTTATACATTGTATTCATGATGGGAAGGATCATGTTCTGGATGTCTAGCAGTGTGGACCGGATCCTTGTGTCTTCTTTTAGTAGATCTGACTACATATTTGATAGGTATGAGACTTTCATGTGATGAGCCGAGCTTGAACTTGGTTCAAGTTGGAGCTTCTGTATACTAATCTTCATATCCTCATCCATTTTATTCATTTTATCCTTAACATCCTTTGTGAACTCGGCAATATTGCACAGTCTGGCCAAAAGAGAGGTGACATTCGAATAGGTGGATTCAATATTTGACAATTCTGAAGACAATTCTACTTGATTAATGGCTATGTGCTGAGCAATGTGCTCAAGCACTTTATTGTTGAATCTCTTCTCGGCTCTTTCAACTAACTTTTCTATCCCAGATGAGTCCTCATTGTATTTATTTACTGCTTCAGCTAATTGTAGCAAAGCATGTTGAGAGGAGTCTACTGTAATACCTAATGCATCAGACAAAATGTCTTTAGCATCCTTAATGATTTGATATTCCTTGTCTCTCTCCTCTTTAAGCTTCTTTTGCTTTGCTTTCCTTTGGAGGATTTCACCTATATTTTGCATTTGGTCCGCTGATAGATTTGCAAAATCTAATGTTGGAATCTCTATTTCTTCATCTAGGTCTATATCCTCTACTATATTCTTACCCAAAAATTTTATACTCGGTAGAGCCTTAGGCTTATCTGTACTTAATGCCTTAGTAGTAGTGACAATAGACATAGTAGGACTGGCTATAGAGATTGGCACACTATCTACTGGAGAACTTAAAATATTTACACTTGTAGAATAAAAAACTGGAATACTTACTGCTGGAAAACTTGATGAAGTGGGAGACCGCAACTCAATAGAAGAAATGGTGGTTGCTTCTGTTGTTGCTATAGGTGTTTGGACAAAAGTTGAAGTTGTCACAACCATGCTTGAAGGTGTCTCCGGGCTAGATGTAGAAACTTTTACTGGAGAGGTAGGAAGTGATGCAATGACTTCTGCTGCTATCCTCACAGTATCATCTACCTCAGTGGCTTCTTCTTGTTCATCACTGTCATCTTCAATATCTTTTATTATTACTGTTTCAATACTCGGTTGGTGAAGATGGTATATGTTCTTCCATGTGGCATTTGCAGCCTTCACAACTGATTCAATATTGTTGATCAGAATCAAACAAGTATTGAACCTTAGTGTCATCTTACTTTCATTTTCCTTTAATGCCTTCTTTACTTCATCATTTTTCAAGCTCGACATTAACTATCTCAGGGTTTGATCAAATATGTCTATCACAGTTTGCTTTGCATTGCTCCATCTCATTTTTATTGGATTTAATAAGACTGCTGGAACCTGTGGGGCTATTTCATCAAGAGAGTATTTCCACTGTCCCATCTTTTCAATAACAACATCTTCTATTTCCTTCTGTTCTGTTTCTGATCTGGTTTCATATTTAAAAGATTTTATGTTACTTACTCCAGATCCTGATCCGTCTCTAAAAAGTTTGATCCTCTATTGAAAGTTTAGAGGAGGCCTTTTGAATACTATATCTTTGTCTGCCTTGTCTGCCTTATCTGCCTTACCTCTTGCACTTCTCCTTGTAAATACAATAGTGGGAGGCTTAGGTACCTTAGTGATGAAAACCTTTCCTTTCTTCTTTGCAGGTTCTGGTTCCTCTGTTTTCTCATCCTTTTCCTCTTCTTCTTCATCGTTATCTCCTTTGTCCTCGGTTGGCATTTGCATTTTGGCTATCCTCTTCTTTCCTTTGTTTACCGCCTGTGGAAGTTTTATGCTTAATTCAATTCTCACCTTTGCTTCATCATATGTTCCAAAATATGGAGCTTTGGGATTAACAGGCTGATTAAGAAGGGCTTCAATGATATTCTTGGTTTCATCAATATTTACCTCATAAGGAAGAGGTTTTACATATACAATCCTTGGTTTAGCTGCTTGAATATATACATTGTCACAGTCTACCATGAAACAAATGTCATCCTTGTAATCCTCCACCAACTTCTATGGAATCCGAAATCTGTCATTCATTTTCTCTTTGAAAGACTCAAAATAATTGTCCATGATGCTTTCAAAATTTTCACCCATTTCTAAGATGTATTCTTTTAGCTCATAAAGGGCACATCTTTTCTCCATACAACTTTTCCTTTGGAAGGGAAGAATTTTTGAACATAGAAGAATAAACAGACCAGTAGGGATCCAAACTTACATGGATTGTTTTTGGAAGTTTGAATGCTTTCCATGTTCTTGTTAAACTGTTTTAACAATAAATTTGCAAGGTCAAATGATAAGTTGTTCTTGACCACTTTGTATGCTAGGTCAATAGCTTCACAGGAGACACTATTCTGTCAACTTGAACTGTATATTTTATGGGCAATTATGTGTGTACCAAACTTTAGTTCAGCATCGGTAATGCTTCTAACTTTCATGCCTCTACCGTCCCACTCGGCTAGGGTTTTCTTTTCCAGTTCCGACCGACCTAGGGTTTTGGTAGTTTTTGCTTTGTTCAACATGGGAAGACCGGTGATTTGATGAATCATCTTCTTGGTGATCTCTATGGGTTGCTCAAACCAAATCTTGCCATCATGTATACGGCTGAGAATGTATCTAACCCATTTCTCTTGAAAGTTTCGAGGTAAATGTGCAATGTGAACTAATCCCTTATCTTCCAGATGTTTGTGCTTGGGTTTTAGAATACCATCCACACACAGTTCTTCACACACAATATCTAGTTCTAGGTTTCCCATTTCATGAATTACACAGTTGAAATGATTGTGAATATCATTAATAAGTAGTACCTTAGGAGGAATCTGAGATTGAGCTCCGTTCGGGTCTAGGGCTGTTGCAATTGCGGGCACGATCTTGAAATCTGGTGCTCTCCATTCCCCTTGGACTAACATTTCAGATCCTTTCTTCACTGAAGTGCTGGATGATGCCATGGTAGCTCACAGAAAATTCTTTTCGCAAAAGGTATTTGAGTCGCTGGATTGCTCTTGAAGTTTTTTGCTCTCAAAGTGCTAAAATTCGTGGTGAGGAATGAGTTTAATTTCTTGCCTTTTGTTTACAACTTTGTCATTAATGCTTGGTACAAATTAGGGTATGAATTCTGACAGACTTTCACCCACTAAGAATTAATTTCTCGGTGAAGACTTCGCAACTCGGTGAACTCAAGAATTCATATTGCTCCGACCTTGCTCGGTAAAGACTAATACCGACCTTGTTCGGTAAAGACTGGTACCAACCTTCCTGTGATCTTACTGCATCTTGTATGCTGATTTAGATCTTTCTTTTAATTTGGTTCTAGAACTGCTTGAAGTTTGTCTAGGAGAATACAGTTCCAGTGCTTTCTTGGAAGTTTAGTTTGAGTCGGTAGAGCCACCCATTCCATTACTTGGACTGGTTTGCTCGGTAGATTTAGGAATCCACTTTTGTCTCACCTGTTTCCTGACCTTAGTTGCTTCATTCTTCTTTCCATCTTCAACTTCACTAGCATTCATGCAGTTTCTGGCTATGTGACCGAGTTTAGTGCATTTGAAGCATCTTACGATAGTATCTCTTTTCCTTAGATGATGTTTTATGCAGTTCATGCCAATGTGTCCATATTCTCCACAGTAATGACATCTACACTAGGTGTTGTAGTCCCATCCAAACATTGCTTTCATAATTTGTTCTGCTGGATTGAATGTCTTGGATCTGCACTCAGATGCTTTGTGACCTTGTTTGTTGCACTTGTGACAATTACCTTTGAATCTTGGTTTTTCCCTGCATTCATTTGCTTTGTGACCATGTTGATTGCAGTTGTAGCATTTTCCATTGAATTCTAATTTTTCATTGTTCCAACATTTATTTGAAGTATGTCCTATTTTACCACAATGATTACAAGTAGGTTTTTGATTTCTTTGAGTACCTGGCTTAGAAGATTCACCTTCTCCTTTGTATCCAAGTCCTGCTTTTCCTTTCTGCCTATGCAGATTTCGCTCATACAGCTGATTCAAGTCTTCTTGGCTTTTCAACATTCCTTCATTGATTTGTTTTTTGGCGTTTAGGTCATCCACCAATCTTAGATTGATTTCCTTTTCAGATCTTAGTTCTTCTCTTGTGTTTTCTATTTCTGATCTTAGATTCAGAATTTCCTCATTTGTATGGGAGATCTGATCAATTAGGTTTTCTAGCTGAAGGGTTTTATTTTGGACTTCATTGTTCCTTCCATCTAATTCATCTTTCAACTTGTTTCTTTGTTCTAAGATCTCACAAAATCTTGTTGAGTGTAGCTCTTGTTCTCTTTTTAATTTTCTCACTTCTTCCTGCAGAGACCCATTCTTTTCTAGGAGTTCTTTGACAGGATTGTTTGCTTCATCTGAGCTATTTGAGGGAAAAAGATCTTCAACCTTTTCTTCAATGTAATTCTGATCATTCATCTGATTTGCAAGTTCCTTCCTTCTTCTTAGGGATTGGGAAAGATGTTCTTTTGCTTCCTTAAGTTTAGCTATGGCCATTTCCAGATCTAGCTTTTCATTTTCAATCACCTTGTTCAGTTTGAATACCTCCATTGTCCTGGATCTTTTCTCAAGCTAGTTAAGCTTTATCTTGAGAACCAACAAAGCTCTGATACCAATTGTTGGAAATATTTAGGGATATATCGAGTTACTGAGAGGGGAGGGGTGAATCAGTAACTTCAATTTTTCTTACAATTACAGATGTATTAACATATAGTTCACTTTTTCTTTATGCATATAGAAAGCATGAAACTTAAAAGCATTCACAACAATGACACATAGATTTGGTTACCCAGAAACCTTCCAAAAAGAAAGTAAAATTGGGGTGGGGATGAAACCCACAAAGCTTTAGTACTGCAGAATAAAGTTGGCCGGTTAAGGCTTACAATTTGATCACTTCTGATGATCTGCCCTGTTAGGAGCAATAAGGATTGCTAAATCCACCTTGTTAAAGGATTTACAAACATACAATGAAGTATGCACTCGGTAAAGAGATTTTACAATAGACTGTTAAGTCTACCTGGTTAAAGGATTTTAGTACTGATTCACCTGTTAGGATGAAACAGTAGATCTCTTGCTTTGCAACTGGATTGCTGATTGAGATTCACTGAATGTACTGATCACCTTCTGTGATGAATTTGTCTTTGCTGTTCCCTATACTGCTGTAGCCTTTTGTAATTCGCTTATCTCTGCCTTTTCTTTTTATTCACATACATACATATATAATTACATCTTGACATTTTTACAACATTGTTTATATACAAGTCTAAACAATTAATTACAATTACAAAGTCGACTTGACAAATAAATATAAGTGCCACTAAGTCAGCCCAAGTATGGTTACATGGTTCCTGCAAACTAACTCGATGACTTTCTGATACTCGGCATCCACTGCATTACTCGGCATCGTCATGCACTCGGTAGAAGTGAAGGCATGGTTCATACTAACCACTCGGTAGGTTTTGAACTCGGTAAATACTGGTGACTTGGTAGACACAATGTTACTCGGTTTACATTGTCCTGCTCGGTTTGCATTATCTTGATCGGTTTGCACTGTCTTGCTCAGTTTGCACTGTCCTACTTGGTTTGCACTGTTCTGCTCAGTTTGCACTGTTCTGCTCAGTTTGCACTGTTCTGCTCAGTTTGCACTGTTCTGCTCAGTTTGCACTGTTCTGCTCGGTTTGCACTATTTTTCTCAGTTTGCACTATTCTACTTAGTTTGCACTGTTCTGCTCGATTTGCACTGTTCTGCTCGGTTTGCACTGTTCTGCTCGGTTTGCACTCAAAATACAAATAAGTGTTGTCACTAGTGGCAATTCTGCTTAATGCCAACACTTCTTTGAAGGAGTCAAGAAGATTCCATATTTGTTGTAAAATATATGCCATTTGCCAATTATGCGATAGTCTTTTGATACAAGTAGTAATGATAACTATTGAGTCACCTTCCACTTGGATATGCTGAAAATCACCCCGTTTAGCCAAGACAAGCCCAAAAAATAGAGCCTGTGCCTTTGCCAAATTATTTGAGCCTTGTGGGAGAGGAGAACATTTTAAAGCTTTCACTTTACCCCAGTGATCTCGAATACATATTCCAACCCCTGGTTTTCCTAGATTTTCTCGAGAAGATCCATCAAAATTGATCTTCACTATCCCCTACACTAGAGAATGCTAGTAAACTGATGTTCTCTCCTGAACATTTGTTGTTTGCAATTGATGGCATGAACCAATAGGAACCTGAATACTTTTCCATTCTCTAATAATATTACTACCCAATTAGATAAGAATGGATTGCATCTAACTTTTGAATGGCTCGCATCTACCACTTCAGAGATTGATTTTTCCAGTTCTGTAAGAATGATTTCAATATTAGAAGAACAATTACAAAAAATTCTTTTATTATGTTCCCACCATATTTCCCATACCATTAATGCCATAATACATTTCCACAAGACAACAAATAGGGAATTAGTATATAATTCTAGCCAAGAGTGAAAGAGATCCCATAGTTTGTTGGGAAGAGGAGTGAAATAATGCAACTTTCCAAGAACAAATAACCAACATTGTTGTGCAAAAGGACAATTTAAGAATAGGTGATTCACATCTTCATTCTCTAAATCACATAACCGACAATTAAAAGGTTGGAGGATATTGAATTTATGTAATCTATCACTTGTTAGGACCTTTTTTTTTAATGCCATCTAAGAAAACCAACTTGCCTTAGGAAGGGTTACATGATTCCAATAGAATGAGAAGGCTCAACAAGGGACTGAATTTGACTCTTTCTGTTATATGAGCTTGTATCATGCTTTGATAGAAAATTTACCATCTTTTCTGGGAGCCCAACACAATTTATCTTCCTTACCTGATAAATAAACCACTTTATCTGAAAAGATTGTATCTAATCTTTCTCTATCTTGAGGAGAGATAGGTTGGTCATTTGGGTATTTCCAAATCACTTTTCTGGAGAATAAGCATATTTTTGAAACATAATCCACTAGATATTTACCCCAAATACTTTCTGAAGATGAAACAATATCATCCATTTCTTATAATTTAGCTAGTGGGTGAGCACCATTCCACGAGTCTCACCAGAACTTAACTTGTTCACCAGAGTTTACTTTCCAAGAAATGAAGTTAGTTACTATCTCTCTTGAAGACATCATAAAATCCCATATAATTGATCCTTTAGGAGGGTCTAGTATAGAAAAAAATCTAGATGGGAAACTCTTATCAAGGTACTTCTTTTGCATAATTTGACACCAAATATTTTCTGACTTGGTATACATTTTCCATACTAACTTTCCACCAAATTCTTTGTTACATTTTT